>JAQFVV010000017.1:1962500-2172500 GCA_028023455.1 Epiperipatus broadwayi
TGATATATATATATATATATATTTAGGCAGAAGAATATGTCCCATTACCCAAAGGTGATGTGCACAAGAAAAAAGAAGTGATCCAAGATGTAACTCTACATGACCTGGATGTTGCGAATGCCAGACCTCAGGTAAGTTGACTTGTGGAATATGGATTTATATATATATATATTTCACTTGATAGTTTTTTTTTTTTTAAACCCTTACATTGTTTTCCATATTCAATTCAGTGAGAAAATGTATATATTACGAATGCACAATAAATGGTAAATAATTTATTAACTATTTTTTGATCAAATATAGCCAATAATAATTTGATTTTAAAACATAAAAAAATAATTTCAAAAGAATAGTATTTTCTTTCTGTGAAGATAATAGCTAGGAAATGCTTAAAGATTTTAATATTAATTTAATCTCGCATGATACAATTAGCATTAGTTCTATACACATTTTAAATAAATAAAATCATTTTCAATCCTTATCGATTCATTCCCAAGTTTAATCCAGTTTCTTTGATCTCTAGCCTCTTTTTTCCACATCACCCCAGTTCACTTCCTTATTTCAACCATCCATCTAACATGTTCCTTTTCTAGGTATTTTACAATCTTTTGTAATCCATTTTAAGATTTCAACAGTCCATCTATCATCTCTTCTAGCAATATGTCCAGCCCAACTTCACTTCAGTCTCTTAATTCTTTCAGTGATGTTAGTAACAGCTGTCTCTCAACCATGCATTTTGTTTTCAATCCCTTCTTGTTACTCCTAACATATATCTCTCTGTATTTGGTCTGAAGTCTCTGTATAGCTCTTCTGTTAAGTAGCCATGTCTCAAATTCACAAATATGAATTGGTAAAACATATTTATTAGAAACCTTGCTTTTCAAACACATACACATATTTCCTTTTAATATTGTTATTTCTACCAAAAGCACTCCATCCAAGTTTAATTCTATGATTAATTTCATTCATTGTGTTCTATCTATTACTAATTCGAGTAAGGTATTTGTAGTTGTTAATTTCTTCTAATTCATCATTATCAATCTTTAGTTTCTTTTTGAAAAAATCCATTGAACATTACTTTAATATTTTGAGCATTTACTTTTATTCCTATTTTCTTACTTTCATCTGATAATTATTTTAACATTTCCTGAAGCTCTGAAGCATTATTTGAAACAAACATATCAACTGCAAAATCTAGATAACTTAAATAGTCACCGTTTAATTTTATTCCATTAGCTTTCCATTTTGATCCACAGAATATTTTTTGCAAAACTGCTGCTATAAAAAGTTTTGGCAATTTGTCATCCTTCTCAGTTTTAACTTCCTAGTATTATAATGTAGTCTAATCATTGCTGTTGCATTTTGATAAATATTCTTCAGAATATGACAATATCCTAGGTATATATCTTGATATTCCAGTGCTTTAATCATTGAAGAAATTCTTGTATAAGTTCTCCTAATATTTGAATGCGATCCACTGTGCTAAAACTACTTTTGAATCCAGTTTGTTCTGACAGTTGATTAAAATCCAAAGTTTTCTATAAACTAGTTATAATTTGTAAAAATTTTGTATAGAAATGATAAAAGATTGATAAGTCTGTAATTTCTAATATCTTCTTTATCGTTTTTTTTAAATATTACTGTTACTTCCATCCAATCATTGGGTATATTATCTTCATCATATAGATATTTGGTATGCCAACAATTTTTTAATCTTTTTTTTTTTTTTTTTGAGATAAATATAATTCCACCATTACTTGGAACTTTCCCCATCTTCATGGATTTTATTGTATGTCTCACTTTTTAATTTAATATCCTGGACAATTACATGATCACTATTTCTTATACTAGCACATTACTGTTATTAAAACAGGCAAAACTCTCTCCATATAGTAGTGCCTCTCAGTGCCAACCAGAGTAATCAATGGATGCCAGAAGGCTTGTGCATAAAATCCCTATCTATTGCCTACTCATCCAATATCCCCAGACTAGTTTCTGGCTTGTGGCCTTTGTCAGTGAGAAGCTTTGGATCTGAGAGCACTGCACCTAGATCCTAGGATTTAATGCAACCCTCCAGCAGCCACCTTTTATCTCTACTTAACTACAAAACTATGAGAAGAAAATTGAAAACACAATAATATTTTCCAATCTAATCTCAATAGCTTATATAGTCATATGGGTCTGAATCCAGTTCAGTACCCATACATTTTGGTGTCTTTGGCTCTTTATCAATCATAGCCACCACCACTATCCTATTAAGCAATACATTTTGGTGTTTTTGGCTCTTTAACAACCATAGCCACCACTATCCTATTGTGGTGGCTATGGTTGATAAAGAGCCAAAGACACCAAAATGTATGGGTACTGAACTGGATTCAGACCCATATGACTATATAAGCTATTGAGCTTAGATTGGAAAATATTATTGTGTTTTCAATTTTCTTCTCATAGTTTTGTAGTTAAGTAGAGATAAAAGGTGGCTGCTGGAGGGTTGCATTAAATCCTAGGATCTAGGTGCAGTGCTCTCAGATCCAAAGCTTCTCACTGACAAAGGCCACAAGCCAGAAACTAGTCTGGGGATATTGGATGAGTAGGCACTAGATAGGGATTTTATGCACAAGCCTTCTGGCATCTATTGATTACTCTGGTTGGCACTGAGAGGCACTACTATACGGAGAGAGTTTTATCCTGGATAATTCAGAACATATGTAGTAATTGAAGATGGTACTTTTTCTTGATCTTTATTGCTATATAATTCTTTACAGAATTCTTCCATACATCTCATGATGTCATCTCTCTTTTTAATAATAGTTCCATCTTCTTACTGCAGAAAAATGTTTCCTATCAATACCAAGATGTTATTTTACACTTTTGATACTTTTATTCTCTTCTATAGTTTTTCTTGTTCTTTCACAGTTATATTTTTTTATATTATTTTTAACACTTTTTTTGTACCATTTTATAAAATTTTCTAGATATTCAACCCTTTCTTAATAGATTGTTTTTATATATTTTTAGTATTCTTTCTTTTCTTCATAAATAGTCTTGGTCTCATTAGAAATTTTATTGGTCAATTGTTGCTGTATTGTTCAAGCTGTCTTTGTTTACCTTTCTAAGATTTCATTCAAATCTGAATTATCCTCAAAATCTGTTAGTATTTTTAAATGATTGGCAAGTTTTAATGTAAATTTATTGGAATGTTTCTGAAATTTAGGAATGTCAACCGTGAATACAGTTTTTTAGAATAATTTTTGTCTTGTGGTTTTGGATTATCACACATTTTACAATTCATTAATCACGGGCATTTCTTGTGTTCAATTTATTAAAAACATTACTATCTTGAAATGCATATTTTCTGCTAGTCAAAATGTATAATTCAATTCTGTTGTATCTTCATTTGGATGTTTCCATCTCCATTTCATGCATTTTTCTCAAAGAAGAAATTCATAATATAAAGTTTTTCTGCAAACTCCATAAATCTCTGTCCTCTCCATTTCTATCATCATAACCAAATTTAACCACAGCACTTACCTTTCAATAGTTTATCAATTCTAGCATTAAACTCTTCCACAACAATTTTAAATTAATTGTTTAGTCTGATTCAAAAACCTTTTGTGCATTCATATTTTTCTTTTTTTTACTTTATCACAAATTGAATTGTCTGTATTTGTTATCTTCCATTAAATTGAATAATTAATCTTGACATTTTCTCTGATACTCCATCAATCTTCACAATGTTGTTCTTCCACTTTTTATTTATAATGAATCCTCCTCCACTTGCATGTCCCATGTTTGTGCTTTTGTAGTACAATACTTGTCCACTTTTTAAACCGATTGTCTCTTCATCTTTTCTTCTAATTT
The DNA here is from genome assembly GCA_028023455.1 of Epiperipatus broadwayi. Taxonomy (NCBI): domain Eukaryota; kingdom Metazoa; phylum Onychophora; class Udeonychophora; order Euonychophora; family Peripatidae; genus Epiperipatus; species Epiperipatus broadwayi. Next base: position 1,966,362 of record JAQFVV010000017.1, read on the forward strand.
CACCAAGTTCAACAATATTCGATTTAATAGATATTTTTTCTTCAAATTTTTGCAATCTTCATTCACTGGAAAGTGATCTACAGTTGTAAGTTCCTAAATAAAAAATTATCAAATGGTAGCCTAGGGTCCGCAATCGGGGATTCTTTGCATCCTCTATTTTTGGCCATCAACTGCTGTCTTGGTTGTTGACTTTACAGCCTCCTGGTAATTTTAATAAAGGCCATAATTTAGTTTTATCTATCATAGTTGCAAATATCTTTTTTTTTTTAAAAAAAAAATTCATTTACACCCATAAATTCTGATATTTCAATTAAGATCTATCAGGCAACTGAAAAGGAAAATCAGGATGTTCTTGATTTTAAATTCAGAGGTAAAAAGGCAATAAAATCATTGCCCTGGCTGATGCATGATTCGCATAGTAATAACTGCTGCAATTGGAAGTACGTAAGAAATGGACCTTAGGGATTTGCATTGCTCAGTTCCTTTAAGACCTGAAAGCGGAGTCAAAGGATCTCCTTTCAGTTAACAACAAACTCCTTTCTTCAGTAAATAAAATCATTTGCATTGTTTTAATACAAAATATATAAATATTATACTGGTCATTTATTATTACACAAAATAATTTATAAAATAAATTATTTGCTTAATTTCTGTGTTTGTATGGGCATCATTTTCTTTGTTTTTAACTCATAAAGCAGCTTCAGGAAAAGAAGGCTATTGAATAAAGAAACTGCTAAATGTTTTTTTGCTTAAACATCATTTTATTCCCTGATAGATAAATAATTACAATAAGAAGACAGAAATTTTTTTTAATTTTTTCCTGTCTATAATATGTCATATTTTTTTCCAAATTTGTTTTAATAATGCTATTGAGTAATTACCGTTTTACTTCGTAAAATAATAACACACACAAAAAAAAACACCACAAAAGTCATATTATCTCACAACATGTAATCTGATAATAACCATTCTCTTCAGGTGGCCTTGCCAAAAATGTTAAGAGATCTGTAGATATATTCTTATATAAAGTCTATATACCAAATATAAATAACATTATTTAGATTCATCTGTGTATAATTCATAGTACTAGCATACAGATCATGTTAGTTGTGAGATATAAAAGACAGTTGTAGTGATGCTGTAAGCTTTGGCATATAACAATTCAACCAATAGAAAACGAATAGAAAATTTAATTGTTATAGATAAAAAGAAAAACCTATTCAGGTGCAAATATATAAGCTAATACAGTAAAGCCAAGAACTATGCTATATCAATATACATGACTTCATTTATATGCTATCTAAAAAAAATGTAAAAGAGGAAATACAAAAAAACCTATTAAAATCCATAAATTTATAATACTTGAACAGTCATTTTTCATCTCTGATTCTGTATGCAATTACTTTTTTAAAAAAAATTAAAATTCGTGAATAAATTTTACAATATATCAATAGCCATTTTTTATCTCCTAACAGTATACACATTATATTTATTGATAAAATTTATTTGGTCTACATTGAAACCACATTTTGCGTAATAAAATACACTCTAAGCATATTGCTAAAAGGTTTACAAAATTTTAGATCATGCTTAAAGTTGATACTGAAATAAAAATATCAAAACAATTAGAGAAATCAAATGTTTTTTTTTAATGAGACGACTATTACATCTCTATAAGAAAAAGAAGTTACTGAATGAAAAGAATATCACCCAGAGTGTAGATAATTGCTATGAAAGCCAGACATTTGAGTATTTATTTTATTTAAAAATATAAAAATATGATATACTAAGTTTTTATTATTATTTTTTCAGTAAATGAATGAAGAAACACCATTCAGTAAATATGTCTCTTCAATTTGTTATTAACAATTATATTTTAAATTCTTTTGTTTATACTATAATTTTATTTATGCAAACTATATATATATATGTATTATATGCATTTTGTAAATTACTGAATACTTGCAGTTTAATCCACAATATTATTATCTGAATGTGAGCTATTATATGCAATATAGGTAAGTGGGCCTTGGAGCAAAATATAATGGATATCATAGCTTCACTGTATATAAAAATATGTATCTTAGTTATATTGTACTTCAATTCTAATTAATCATTATTAACACTTAAAGTAATTTGTTCACTATTGTTTGTTAATTAATTATAGACATTTGTATATATATGTTACTCAATGGTTTTCCAATATGTTTTGCATAAATGGGTGTTCCTATCTATTCTGACCCTCCATATTTGCCTTCAATCAACATCTGGAATTGTCCAGGATTAAAATATACATGTATTTTAATTCTGTCAGACTAACTATAACATGATTTCGGGATATCATAGTTGCTTATTAAATTAACATTTATTCTAATCTTCGTTAAATTTTTCTGATAGGCTTGCTTTAGCTATCCTATAATAATATACTCATTGTAAATAATTGAAGTTTTATCTGGATTGTAGAAACCGAAACACACAGGCTTATTATATACCTGTGACTATATATATGTAATATATAGCGTATATGAGCACAGACTTTCACATGATCCACCACTCTATATCTGAGCACTTATAGCATATATGTGTAGAGATGGTAATCTGGACCAACTGATGATTGCTGGTTTAGCATGAAATACCCATATTGGTGATTATTTATCTTTTCAACATATATGTGTTCAAGTGTATCAGTGTTATAAGATAGAGTGGAGAGTGGTGAGTCGTATGAAAGTCTGTGCTCATATACCCTTTATATTACATATATAGACACAGGTATATAATAAGCCTGTGTGTTTTGGTATTGTATAGTAGAGACGTCTGCCCATACCTTGTATATAATGGATTATGTCCTGTACATGAAGGGTCAGATTGACCTTAGGTCAACATGGGTGTGATATGAATCTCGGCCTCAGGGTGGCCTTTGAGCATTCCATCATCATACTTTCAATTAGATGGACAGTTGAAGAGATGGAGTATGGAGTAGATTGAAGCCTGTCCAAAAGTATGAAGATTGGCTATCTTAATATAAAGCTGAGCACTTGTTATACATATGTGTGAGGATAGTAATCTAGACCAACTGATGATTGCTGGTTTAGCATGAAATACGTAATATTGGTGATTATTTATCCTTTCGACATATATGTGTTCAAGTGTATCAGTGTTATGAGAGAGAGAGAGTGGTGGGTCGTGTGAAAGTCTGGATTGTAGAAGAAAAATTATTTTCCAAAGTGAATCCAATGAAACAAAAATCTGCTCAAATGGTTTGTGTAAATAATAAAATGAATTATTGTTGTCAAGCGTTGGTGGTCGAGAAGTCGTCACAGCCATCTTACAAGCAGTTGTCCCAGGTTAGCATGTTCGCTTCCCAGCCGATACTATGACACATGGAAAAAAAGATGAATTATTTTAAAAAAATCTTTTATCATATATATTTGTATGAAAGTTGTGGGGATGGAATTTTATTTATAATTACATATTTATTTCTGTCATCTACAATTCATTGATAAATGAATTTAGAAATATTCCCACTTTATTTAAACCTTTTAAATGTAGTGACTTGTTAATAATAATATACAGATTAGTATATAACACAATATTTCAAGAGATATAGCAAACTTATCATATATTTGGCAAAACTAAAAGAAGTTTTAACATTAATCAATCAAAAATAAATAAGTACACATTACAATAACTGAAATCCAACTCTTTATGCTTTACTACAGACAATTTCAAATTGTTAAAAAAAAAAAACTTTTTTTTTTCTTAATTCATATTTTCATAATTGGCCAAAAGATTAAAGTAGTATCAGTCTAAATAATACATAATCCACATTCTTCTGTTTTTATTTTACTAAGACATCTTTATAGTTCAAGCCTCCCCCCCCCCCCAAATATGTGCACATAATTGTATTTATATATTCAGACTATTTCCATCATCTAATATTAATAGTTGAACGTCTTGAAAAAAATTTCACTTTATTTAAATTTTCAAATGCCAGTCAACTGTTAGTAATAGCACACAGGTTATATTAAACGATGGAAATAGCCCAATATATAGATACAACTAAAATACCATCACCACAAACCTTCAGAAAAACATTAAGTGCATATCATGTTTTATCTTTACAGATAATCTCTATGCAAATATAACGTGTGGTTAGTAATTTTACCTTCCGATTACTCTATTTTCACCTATTTAAGAGTGGCCAAATTTGAAATGTAGCACTGATTGATCTGTTATTTTTCTGAAGTTAATTCCCAGGAGTCCGTTTAAACAGTTCACTTTAAAGAAGCCCGGCTATTTTTCAAATTACTCTTACCAACAATAATCAAAAAATCGGACATATTTTTTAATCTTTAAAAGAAAATTGACTTTATTCTCCTTATTTGACCTCTTCTAATTTTAATATTTTTAAATAAAATTGCATCACTTTACTTTTAAATGTATAGTTTCCTTTAGAGCTATTATTACATTTACCCTGGCTGCTGTTTATTTTAGCCAACATTTTTGTCAGGCAAAATTAGTATATCTGTCCTGCGTTGTTAGCCGAGAGGTATCGCAGCTTCCGTGCAAGCAAGTAGTTTGTTGCAGACGGTTGTGGGTTCGCGTCTCGGCAGATGCTATGACATATGAAAAAAAAAAAAATTTAGTATATCTAAAGAAATCTCTTTATGTTTTTTTTTGTCTGTATAAATTTATTTAATCACTTTAAAACATTTTAATTGAAAGAGAAATTAATTGCTTAAGTAATTTAAATAATAGATAATATTTATTAGCAATTTTATGTTTAAAAAATTATTATATAATTGTTTATTATTAGGCTTCTATTAGCTTTATTAAAAAAATATTGAAATGCTATATTACAGTAAATATTTACATACGCTGCCTATATATAGTATGAATCTTTGCATTTTGCCAATTTTTTAATTCCCTATAGTTTCTCAGAGTGCAATATCATGAGTTGCCAGGACAACGAAATTAGGTCTTCTCTGGGCACTTTTTTTTTAAATAGCAATCCATCAGATCTGCAGTCACGTGTTAGACTTAGATATTACTGGTTATATTTATTATATAAGCTTTAAATACAAAAATCCATTTAGAACAGGGGTGGGCAATTGTTTTGGCTTGGGGGCCGCAGAAGTTGGCGGAGGGCCGCATCAGGGGCCACTTTGTGGAAGCAAAGGTTAATGAAGGGCCGCACCTTTTTTTCATGACACAATAAACACACTGCTTTATTCCCTGTATTACCAAAGAAATATTTGTCCATTCTTCATTAAACACACGACATTCATCACTGATTTTACATTTTTTTGGAGGGTTCATGGTTTCACTAAAGTTAGAAATGTATATATTTGCTAATGCAAAGACAAAATTGAAATTAACAAGATCAACTGGCAAAGCACTGCACATCATATCTACACTGCGCATGCGTATTGATATAGCCATCCTAGTGGAAAATAAGAGACGAATCTTCGGTTGTGATGGGAAGAGAATCTCAGTTCAAGGCGGATTTTTCTGATTGTCTTGGAGGGCCGCATAAAAACTCTTTAGCGGGACGCATGTGGCCCTCGGGCCGCTATTTTCCCACCCCTGATTTAGAAAAATCATTATTCCATATTGTGAGAAAAAATATATAAATCTATCTTTCTGAATCATATTAAAAGCATATTGCTTTTTTGAATAATCATTTTTATAAAATGTGTATTTAAAATATTTATGAAGTATGATCCGGTCCAAAAGGTGTAGCAAATAATTTCTTTGATTTTTTTTTTTTTTTTTGACACTTTAATAGAAATAAGCACAAGTAAATTCCTAATGCCCATTTTATATGTTCTTGCCATTGCAGCTATTTTTATTATTTGATTACTGGCCTAATAAATAAACATCAACAAACTAATCCATCATTTATTGATTTTTAACTGTGTTTTAAGATGAAGAAAATACCATGCTATGACTTTTCTCAGCTGTCTTTTATATATACTTTGAATATTCTGGGACAAACAATAAGAGCACCTATTAAATAGCATAAATTTTGCATATTAAATATTGAAAGAAATGGTGATCATGTGATGTTTATTGGCTTAAAATATTGAAATTAAAAGCCTTTTTTTTTTACATAGAAGAAATATTCAAATGGAAATTTGCATCAGTTTTATATGCCAGTAAAAAAAATGTCAGACATGTCTTCAGTTTAAAAAGAATAATAATACTGGTGCCCAATTATCCAGAGTGTTTGTCTTCAAAATTGATGAATTGTTTAATGTTGCAAGTTTGACAAATTTCAAGGTTCACGTTTTTCATCATCAACTGTGGTTGCTAAATAGCAGTTAGTTTATGGATTGCAGCCCAAAGTATAGTGGAAAAAATGTTGGTGAGATCAACACTTACCTGAATATTTTAATGTCTATGAAATAAATCTATTATGAGTTTCACAAACAGAATGTTCAGGACTGAGGTATTCTTTTGAAGCTATTATTTTCTGATGTGAATAATATGATACGGAAACTTGGTGTCACAAAAATAAGAACAGAATGTTGGATAAATTCAAGAATGTCAGACAGTCACATAAATTATTGTTTACACTTTTCTCAACCATTGGAAAGATTTATGCAAAATATTGACCAATTGCTTTTTGACTTTGAAACATGGTTGTGGAATTAACATGATTTGAGCAATTGTATCCTAATATTCTGATGTTTTATTTATTGCTTTGCCTGGATGCAACATTGTCTCATGCAAATACTGGCATCTTCCAAGATGATGTAATCCTTCAATGCATGCAGCCTATATAGTCATATATTGGTTTGATTAATGGGAGCATAATTGTTACATGTTTCCCATATATATTATTTCAATGGGTTCTCTATTAACAATTCTCATAGAACTTGAAACCTTATTGAGACAATAACTGATGCTTGTATTCCCTCAGATGCAATTCATGGTCCTACACTATATCAACAAAGTTAGTTCAGTTGTCTAACATAAGTAAAATACATCAGCAAAATAAAATCTAAAATTCATGCAGGGTTACAGAAAACGAGTTTCTAGACATGGTTCTATTTTGGAATATCAGTATACTTTTTAGTATCTTTTTAATTTTTTATTCATTTGCATTTGTACTGAATCCTATTGAAAGTTTTCATTGGCAGATAAATAAATAGAATATTTGAAAAATCAAATCAAAAAAGAATCCTGATTTATAATTCTTAGAAGTGTGTGATTATTCAGCAAATATTAATTTCTCCCGAAAGCTAATTAATAAGAAAGCAAAATTTATGGTGAAATTTCACCTTAGTTTTGCCCCTAAACAAGCCATTGGGTTAATCCAGGAACCAAACAGTATTATTAATAATAGTGAGGTGATGAAAAGGGATCCATTTTATATAAAATTCAAACCTCTCTGAATGTGATTTTTGATTGCCATGTGAAGATAAGTATAATTTACAATCATAAGCAGAAGCAATCAAAACGCCAAGAACAAGTAAAAATAAATAAATCAGGAAAAGATAGGCAGTGAGAATGTAAACAATTTAAATAATGATAAGAAGGCAGGGCAGAGTCCAAGATTTCATAAATCAACTGTTAATGATATAATAAAACTAGATATGCTTTCACAAACCTCAGAAATTCAAATTAATATTATGGAAGAAAACTGGCCAGAAGAAAGCTTAAATAAAACAGCAGAAGTCTTCAACTCAACCATCCCATGAGATTTATTTTTCTCTTTCAAATGTTTTTTTACTAACTGATCAGTTGTACTAGCAATCATAGATATAAACTGCACATTATGTAAATTTCCCAAAGATCTATTATATGAAGCAGTTAACAAAAATAATCTATGGGATTTGATATTTTGAATTGCTGACCATACAAATCACAGGTATATTGTAATGGAATTTTATAATGAAGAACAAAAAGAGAGATCTTGAAAAAAAAATCAAAACACTACTAAATTTGCACTAATCAAAGTAAATCCAGACAGAGAAAATATTGTTAATGGAGTAATAAAAAACACATATTTAAATTATAATATTATCGACTTCAAAAAACTAATATAGCCTTTCGGAGAAGTGATCAGGTTTCAAAACATGTATTTAAAAAACATTGCAATATCGATTTTAACCAATTTAAAGTATGTTTAAATAAAAACATAGGCCCAAATTATATTCCAACGCTTATAACAGACCAAGAAACAATTCTTCTTTTAATATTTTATGGAACAAAACTGCAATGCTTTAATTGCAAAGAAAGAGGATTCATAATCAGTGAGTGCCCAAAACTAAAATGCCAACACTGTAAGCTGAGAGTGATACCGAGTCATCAATATAAGGGTTTCAACACAGAAGAAATAGACAACACACAACAGGAGATAGATGTATTAGTCCAGGAAAAAACAAAAATTCAAATAAATGAGCAAGTGGGTACAACACAATACACACAAAATGTAAAAACAGAATTATCTCAAAAGCATGTAGAAGTAATGGAAACAAATGAATATATTCATCCTTCAGAGCCAATCATCAATAAAACCTCAGAGGATATATTAAACACATTAATATTGACTCCTCTACAAAAAAACCTAGAAATAAATAATACCAGGTAAACGTAAACCGGGATGCCCTCCACTCCAAAAACGTAGTAAAAAACCTGACTTAGAAAAATCTGAATTAAGTGTTTTTTGTTTTTTTTCCATATGTCATAGCATCAGCTGGAACACGAACCCACAACCGTCTGCAACCAACTACTTGCTTGCAAGGCAATTGCGATGACCTTGATGACAACAACAAAAAAGTTAAAACAATTCTAAAGGACCTCCAGACACTAATATAGAAGCTACAGTGATGAAGAGACCGACATAATGGAAAAGATAAGTGTACCTTGTTTAAAATATGACAGTCTTATAACTGAAAAGTAGTCACATAGGGTGGATTAGATAAACAGATAGGAAGAAAATAAAGTCAGATTAATTTATCAAGAAAACAAGTATAATAGATTCATACAATAAATAAAAACAAACATGAGGATAAAAATAGGTCTTTTAAATGTTCAAGGATTAAACTTGATAAAAAAAAATTATGAATTAAAAACTGGATGAATACTATCCAGCCACAAGTAATAGGATTAAATGAAATAAAAATATATAATAGATCACAAATAGATCATCTCCATATCTTAGTAGACATAGATACACAGCTTTTTCCAAAACAGCCATTTCACCCTCAGCAGGGATGGGAATTGTAATTAGTAAAAATTGTCAATTTATAATCATTTAAAATTATATATATATAATGGAACACATTATATCATGTCTTTAACACTTAATATTATATTTGTTTACATTCCACCAGATCATAAAATAATCAATACATTAATAAATACATTAAATGCCAAATTTGCATTCTCAATCGACCCTATAATACTAATTGGGGCCTTCAACATGACATATAACAAATTTGTAATGAAATGGTTACACTTACTGACTTTTCCACTTATGACAGAAGAAGGGTTTCTGCCACAGAACTCTGTCTCATTTAATAATGACAGATATTCATTCAATGATTGACCTGGTGTTTTGCTCACCAGCACTGCACCATATGGTTAACTTATCACTGATAAGTACATCTTTTTCAGACCATGCTGCAATTATAGTAACTCTTAAAATTGTCTTAATACACAAATCACTAATAACAACCAGTAAAACCATTAGAGTACTTCTTCCCAATAACACAACTGAACATCTATTTCAGAAATATACATACTACTATTCAAAATTAGAGATCTTGAAATGGATCCAGTTCAAACCTGGATAACATTTATAAATGTATCTTGTACAATAGGCAGTGTAACAAGAAATCAAGCAGCACCATCAACAGTCCTGGCTCTTGCACATGACATTAATAAAAGAAATCATGTGGAGCTCTACTTCAACAGGATGCAAAAATGTAATGGCAATGAGAAGAGTATATCAATCAGTGTGTGAAACACTCAAGAGAATATATAGCAATAAAAAAAGAAGATATATTTAAATCATCCCCATACCTGGTCAAGACTATATTAGATAGGCATTAAGTCAAGCACCAGTAAATAGTCCCCACATTAATAAATATGAATAATGAAATCATTACAGGTAACAATATGACACAACCACTATTATCACACTTCAAAACAAAATTACAAAAGGGATTAAAATTTACTCCCAAACATAACTTCTTTGGAATACCAGAAGTTAATTTAAAATTTACACCTGAAGAATTATGCCACCCAGGAATACGTGGTATACTCTTGTTTGTATATAATTATTTAAGAAAATTTACCTCAAAGTACTTAAACAAATTTTTTAACAAAACAAATATATAATATTCAAGGACTCTATCCAATCTCTCTGGTGCCATTTATGAAAAAACAGGAAAACTTATCCACACTTACAAATCTCAGACCAATATCAACAAATCCACTTAGCATTAACGTATTAGAGTCACTGATCAAGGAAAAAATTCAACCGTATATATTGTCACAACTCTCAAGATTGCAGTTTACCATAAAGGGTTCTTCAACAGGTCAAGCACCATTTCTGTTTAAAACAGTAATAGATTCAGTCAGAACTAATAAGAAAATATGGTCCAGTTGTAGTGAAGCTAGACATAAAATATGCATTTGATACAGTACCAATTGATCTACTAATCAATGAACTAATAAAAACATCAATACCAATTTCACTAATATACTTGATTACAAATCTACTTCTGAGCAGGGAAATACACATTAGGCTCAATGGGAAATATTGATCATCTTTTAACCCTTTTTGTTCAATTCCACAAGGATTGCCATTAAATGCCCTTTTATTCACAATCCATTGATCAAAGCAATAGAAAACTATTTAGCAGAAATATTCATATCAGAATTGAAAACAAGTATTCCATGTGTAGCATATATGGATGATATATCTATGTTTCTAACATAAAATAAAAAAAACAAATTCCAAAATTAATAAAAATTCTCCAAAATTATACAAAAAAATATAAGCTTGAATTCAATATGAAGAAATCAAGTGCACAGTCAATATATACAGGACACTGTCATGAAGATTATTTCAAAGTGACACAGAGCCCTTTTTTAGGTTTTCTATTTTTTTTTAAACAACATGGAGATGTGCATACAAATCCAAAGAGAACTAATAAAAAAAACTGAAAAAATAATCAATTCTCTCTCAAAATCTTACATCTCACTGTATGCAAAAGTGGCACTTTTTAACCTTGTAGTGATGACTAGAGTCTTATACTACACCCCAATAATTATATATAGCAAAGCCTTCACATTAAAAATTGAGAGCTTATGTAGAAAACCATTGTAGGGGAAAAGATGTCTACAATATCAATTAAACAAATCCCAAATCCCCTAGTGTAAAATGGATTAGGATTACACGCAATAAAAATATTTCAAATTCAGAAACCATCAATTTAATTACATAATGCATAAAACTATATCCATATCTTGAAGTAATCCATAAAATCACACCAAACAGACAAACCACCACCAATTAATGGTTTTTTAAACAGTCTTCGCGTAGGTATTGGGAAATATACATACTAATCTATCCTTCATTTTCAAATGACAATAAAGTTTATTTAAATATAAACAATGAACAAAAAAAATTAAATACTGGTCACTAGAACCGAAATACTATGACTTCCTACTTAAACTAAACATGGAAGCATTACCAACCCAAATTTCTTTCGTTATAAAAGGAACTGCATTAAGATTGATTATATGTGCAGACTTTGCAAAAGAAAAACAGAAACTCAGTCCCATATATTTTTTCTTGACCTATGTTAAATAGTATTCTGGCTGGAATTCCCAATTTATTCAAAAATAGAATATACTATACAAACACTCCTTCAATCCTATTCGAAAGGTCACTTTGCCACACATTAGAGCCAGTACATTTGTACTATTCTCACTATGGTATATCAGATTCACATTTACATATAATGTGAACACAAGAAGGCATCCAAATATCTTTTGGAACAAAATAGAAATAATAAGACTAAGGGATGAAAAAATTTCATCAACAAATATGTACACATCCATGTGGTCATAATGCGACTATGCTCAAGTCTATAATGAAAGGAGAGGGAAAATTGGTTAAAGAAATCTAATAAAAAACTTAATTACATAAAATGATCACGCTGTAAAAAACAGAGTTGAAGAATGGACACTTGAAAGCCTATATTGTTGGACAATATTTTTTTTTGGTCTTTTTGTTATTAATATTTCTAAGGGTAAAGGGGTTTTTTTTTTCTGTATAAATTTGTTTATATATTTGTTTTTTCCCCTCGTGATTCTTCATGTAAATGTCAAATTGTCATGATGCTATATGTACCGGTTTTTTAATTCTGTTTGTATAATAATTATAAAGTTCCTTTTGAAACTATTAATTTCTCCATCTTATGATGCGGTATTTCTATTTCATTTTTTAAATGTATTTTATTAAAAACAAAATTCTTTTTTATTTCTGTTTTTAGGGAGGTCAGGATATTATGTCAATGATGGGACAACTGATGAAACCCAAAAAAACTGAAATTACAGGTAATATATTATAATATGAGTATATGTATTGATAGATGGATAGGTAGACTGACAGCAGTCATATTATGGTAAATATTTAAAATCTGTTTCATGTTTTGGATCCTTCTGATCAGAGTATCTTTTTTAGTTTGAATTTGGAAAAAAATAAAAACGATTGCCTAATATTCTTTTAATTTTCCTGCCTCTTTGTTCTATTAGTTTCTTTTTATATGTACATATTTTAATTGCTTTTAATTGTAATAACATTGCAACCTATTTTTTTTTGTTTTAGTCTTTCCAGGACTCCCCCCTTCCCCCCATATCTATATCTTATATCATCGATGTTTTTTTTCTTTATCTTATCAACGGTTTCATTTTCTATAGCATTATGTTTCAAACTAATATTTTTTTTTTTTGGAGTTCATTTCATTGTTCCCCAAATTGCTTAAATATGGCTATTAAAACTTTATTTTATTTTTTGGTCTTAATTATCCACAGATATTTAAATGCATTCTCTTATTGTAATTATTTCTTATTAACCATTACTGTAGTTTTGGATGGTGCTCGATTAAAGCTTGATAATCGCCATGAAGTTTTATTTAAAGTTGCTTGCAAATAATTTTTTTTTCCAATTCTGAGTTTTAAGGTTGCCCTTTAAGAGTAGATTTTATATACAAAAATCCATTATCAGTCTAAATAGATAGAATTTGGTGTGAAGTGTTCTTTAAAGCTTAATGGGTATAATCCCCCCCCCCTCCCAGATAGGTCAAATTACAATGATGACTTTGTTATTCTCTTAACTGAAATAAGTTTAAGAAAAAATCAATTAAAACTATTTCAAAGAGAGAAAGATAATTGAATTGCATTTTTTTTGCATTCTGAGCAGAGAATAATATCTGAATTCAAAATAAAATCACAATTCCCAATCTGCTTGCTTATATGGAACCATTCTTCCTATCTTTCTCATTTGAGTACAAAGAAGTTATTTTTATATAAAAGTTTTATTATCATCATAAGAATGTCTTTGATGATTACGTTTTTGTGGATGTTATGCATCTTTTATCACAATATTAGAATCTGAACAATTAAATATTTAACCATAGTAATGAATTTACATCTTGGCTGCAGAAAGGAGTTTCCTATTAACTGAAATGAGACTCTTTAATTCCTCTTGGAGGCCTTAAAGGAACCGAGCAGGGCAAATTCCTAATGTACACTCCATACGTTCTTGTCATTGCAGCTGTTATTACTATGTGATTATTCATATAGTATATGAACATGGATGGGCTGCTCACCAACATGCATTAGCCAGCGTGGTGAGTTTATTGGCTTTTTACCTCCAAGTTTAAGAATATTTTTCCAATATATACAATCATGACAGACAAAAATAAATCATGACCCTTATTCCCAGGAGGCTGTAAAGTCACCAACCAAGGCAGCAGTTGGTGGCCGAAAGCGGAGGTCGCTAAGAATCCCCTGATTGCGGACTCAGGCTGTCATTTGATGATGACTTTTTATTTAGGTACTTTCAACTACAGATCACTTTCAAGTGAAGGAAGATTGCAAGAATTAGAAGAAGAACTGTCTTATATTAAATGGGACATTATTGGACTTTGTGAAGTTAGACGAAAAGGTGAAGAGACAATTGATTTAAAAAGTGGACATGTACTCTGCTATAAAGGCACAAATATTGGAAATACATATGGAGTAGGATTCATTATAAATAAAAAATGGAAGAATAACATTGTGCAGATTGATAGTGTATTTGACAGAGTGGCAAGATTAGTTTTACAACTTAATAGCAGATACCAAATGCAGATAATTCAGGTTTATGCCCCAACAAGTTCTCATAGTGATGAAGTAGTAGAAGATTTTTATATGGATGTCCAAAAGGCTTTTGATCAGAGTAAACAACATTTTAAAATTGTTATGGGAGACTTTAATGCTAGAATTGGTAGACAAATGAAAGATGAAATTGCTGTAGGTAATTTTGGTTATGGTAATAGAAATGAGAGAGGACATAGACTTGTGGAGTTTGCAGGAAAAAAAAACTTTATATTATGAATTCTTTTTTTGAGAAAAATGTTAAAAGGAAATGAACATGGAAGCATCCAAATGAAGGTACAGCAGAATTGGATTATATTTTGACTAACAGAACAGATTGCAATGTTCTTAATAAATTTAACACAGGAAGTGGTCATCGATTAGTAAGATGTAAGATACATGTTAATGTAAAACTAGAGAGACAAAAATTATTAAGGAAAACAATATTTACAGTTGATATTCCTAATCTTCAGAAACATTCTAATGAATTTAAATTAGAATCTACAAATAGGTTTCAAGTGTTAGGAGATTTTGAACATGATACAGATTTGAATGAAATTAATAGGAAAATAACTAATACACTTTTAAAAACTGCAACAAAGATAGCTGGTAGAAAAAAGCAGCAATTGACCAATAAAATTTCTACTGAGACTAGAGAATTTATGAAGAAAAGAAGGAATATGAGGATATACAACAATGATGGATTAAAAAGGATTGAATATCTTGAATTTTGTAAAATGGTGCGGAAAAGAGTTGAAAATGTTATAAGAAAGTATAATTGTGAACTAACAAGGAAAGCTGTAGAAGAGAATAAAAGTCTAAAGAGTGTAAAACAACATTTTGGTATTGGTAGGAAATTTATATCTGCAATAAGAAAAAAAGTTGGCATTATTACTAAAAAGAGAGATGACATCATGAAATGTGTAGAAGACTTCTATCAAGCATTATGTAGTAATAAAGAACAAGTACCTCCTATATCTATTATATCTTCTGAATTGCCCAGAATTTTGAATGAGGAAGTGAGACATGCAATTAAATTTATGAAGAAAGGGAAGGCTCCAGGTAGTGATGGAATTATAATTGATATATTAAAAGAAGCAGGTGAAGAAATAGAAATTTTTTTAGCAAAGTTATATTCCAAATGTCTAAATGATAAAGATGTACCAGATGATTGGAAGAATGCAGTATTAATATTAATATTTAAAAAAGGTGATAAAGAAGATATTAGAAATTACAGACCTATCAGTCTTTTATCAGTTTTATACAATTTTTTTACTAAGATAATTACAACTCGTCTACAGAGAACACTGGACTTCCACCAACCAACAGAACAAGCTGGATTTAAAAGTGGTTTTAGTACAGTAGATCATATCCAGGTATTGAGAGAAGTTATAGAAAGGACAAATGAATATTAGTTGCCATTATGCTTAGAATTTGTAGATTATGAAAAGGCATTTGATTCTATAAACATTTTTTCAGTGATTAAAGCATTGGATCATCAAGGTGTAGATCCAGGATATTGTCATATTTTAAAGAATATTTATAAAAATGCAACAACAATTAGGTTACATAATGATAGTAGGAAAGTCAACATTGAGAAGGTTGTAAGACAGGGTGACTCCATATCTCCAAAACTTTTTACAGCAGTGCTGCAAGAAGTATTTTGTGGATTAAAATGAGAACCTAAAGGAATGAAAGTAAATGGAGATTATTTAAGTCATTTAGATTTTGCAGATGACATAGTTGTTTTTGCAAATAATGCTTTACAGTTACAGGAAATGTTGCAGGAATTATCAGATGAAAGTAGAAAAGTAGGACTAAAGATGTTAAAAAGACTAAAGTAATGTTTAATGGATTTTCTCAAAATATGAAAATAAAGATTGATTATGATGAATTAGAAGAAGTTAACAGTTACAAATACCTTGGTCAGATTATTAATACAGATGGAAACATAATGGATGAAATTAATCATAGAATTAAACTTGGTTGGAGTACTTTTGGTAGAAATAATTTGATATTAAAAGAAAATATGCCTATGTGTTTGAAAAGGAAGGTTTTTAATAAATGTGTTTTGCCAGTTCTTACTTATGGATCTGAGGCTTGGACACTAAATAGAAGAGCAATACAGAGACTTCAAAACACTCAAAGAAGTATGGAGAGATGCATGTTGGAAGTAACAAGAAGAGATTGAAAACACAATGTATGAGTAAGAGAGCAAACAGGTGTTACTGGCCTCATTGAAAGAATTAAAAGACTGAAGTGGAGTTGGGCTGGACATATTTTTAGAAGAGATGATAATAGCTGGACAATTGAAATTTTAAACTGGATTCCAAGAGATTGTAAAAGACCCAGAAATAGACCACATGCGAGATGGAATGGATGAAATAAGAAAGTGTGCAGAGGTGATGTCGAGAAGAGAAGCTAAAGATCGGAAAAGATGGATTGAGCTTGGAGAGATCCTGCAGTGGATTGATAATGGTTGGTGATGATGTTTTACATCTTGAATAGATTGAAAACTATCATTGATATATTAGTGCAAAATTAACGAGATTAAAATGTGTTTCGCATCAATTACTCAGAATATCATGTGATATAACTTTAACTTTCTTATTGCATTACCAAATCCTTACTATCGACTATTGACAGTTTTGATTGCCCCAGCAAACGAAATATAAGTAGAATTTCTAAAGAACTTCAGTAAATAACTGGCAATAGTCGGTTGTAAAAAATCATTGTAAAAAGTAATAAAGAATATAGATGATGTTAATATCAAGTGGTGTTTAAGCATCAAAGTGTTGAACCAAGCACAACCTCAGCCCATTCACCAGGTTGATTCATTTTTTCACATCTTTGTCAGATAATCAGCCATTGTTTGCAATACATTTACAATAACAAACTTTTTGTTCACATAAGAATTTTATCAAGAAAATATCCTACAATATCTTCTTAGTAATTATTAATCTTCTCAAATTTTTTTAACTTTATTATATTTTTATAATAAATGTTTTCACAACATGTTTTATTTCGATTTGGTTCCTTTAACAAGCAAAACTCCTTTAACATTTGTAGTCATATTTTTGTTTCATCATCAATGCATCGATATTGATCTGACCATTCCAAATTAATCTGCCTGTATAGATAGATATACTTCTAAATTTAACAAAGTTTTAAAATCATTTCAATTATTTTTTTAAGTAGCTTTAATATGATTTATGTAGTTTATGAGGATCTTCCTTTTGAATGTGATTTGTCTGCCGCTATTCTAAGTAAAGTGTCTTCTAATTAAGTAATTATAAATGGATAACTCCACACATATCCATAATCTACGTTAGTATCTATATTATGTTTTATTCTATATTGAGGAATATGGACCAATGCTTTGTATGCTTTCAACACATATATCAATCTGAATGTGTGATCAGCTGATCTATTGTTTGAAATGCTGTTATTTTGATTGTTTATCACATTGGATTAGTACTATTAGAATATCGTAAAGTTAAGGCAAGAATGAAAGGAAGTATCAGTGGTAATGCGGTCATTTTTTAGGGAATTTGTTAGGCCTCTGGCTTCCTTTAAAAGATATAAGAATGTCATTAGTACATGAATATGATTATTTTTTTTAAAAAAATGATTTATTTTTTAATTGTGATTAGTTGGAAATTTTATAACATTTTTGTTTTTATAAGTGTAGGTTTAGCAAACTAGATGAGTTGATTCACATATAGATTGCAAGCTGAAACATCATAGTATAGTTGTTAGTAAGTATTATTTTTCAGTTTTGTGGCTGAATATTAATTCTTATTGAAAATATTAGTAACAGTTATATACTGGTAAGTTTTTTTATTATTATCCAATTTTATGTGGCATTTTTTTAAAGATTTTTTTTTTTTTATGAGTTTACATTTCTCTGGAGTAATAATCTGGAAACGGTAGACCTTAAAGTAGATTTCCCTGGCCTAAGCATTCTTTAATCATAAAAGGGAAATTCTAATTTAATGAATTCAGTTGTAGTGATCTAAAAACTCTGTAGTAATTGTCTATGATACTAGTTTTTTATCAATCTTTCTTAAGTTCATTCAATTTCATATTTAATTTCAGATTCTTAGTATTAAAAAAATCTATCTCCTGTAACTTTCCTTCAAGTAGATTATTACTCTTGTTTAAATCAAAAGTAGTCATATTGTGTGGTAGCAAACAGGAAACTGGAATGACAACTAAGTCGATTGTAATGAATATTACAGTGGCATATAGAATGCGGATATTTGTCTGCGAACTTAATTTAGGCCGTGTGTTTTGTAGTTGTTCGTAGAATAGTTTGCAATCATCCCTTAGAAATCAAGCTATTATTTTATACAAATGTAAATATAGGTTTTACAGTCATTTTAATTGTTGTTACTCTCCATTATCTATTTTTCATGTCTATGACGATGCGTCATTTAATACCCAAACAATCCAATTTATTATAGTGTAAATACTTTAAATACAAATGTATTTTACATACCTGGAGTCTAACTGGAATATAAGGAATTTGAACACAGACTTTCAAACTCCCTTCAGCCATCTAATCTATCTTATACAAACAGGCAAAACTCTCCATACAGTAGTGCCACTCAGTGCAAACCAGAGTAATCAATGGATGCCAGAAGACTTGTGCATAAAATCCCTATCTAGTGCCTACTCATCCTATATCCCCAAACTAGTTTCTGGCTTGTGGCCTTTGTCAATGAGGAACTTTGGATCTGAGAGCCCTGCACCTACATCTTAGAATCTAATGCAACTCTCCAGCAGCCACCTTTTATCTCCACTTAACTACGTGAATAAAATTGAAAACACATTGGCATTATATCCTAAGATCTAGATGCAGTGCTCTCAGATCCAAAGTTCCTCACTGATGCACAAGCCAGAAACTAGTCTGGAGATATTGCATGAGTAGGCACTAGATAGGGATTTTATGCACTACCCTTCTGGTATCCATTGATTAATCTGGCTTGCACTGAATGGCACTTCTGTATGGAGAGTTTTTCCTGTTTTAATAACAGTTATGAGCAAGCATAAGAAACACTGATCATGTAACTATCTCATACAACCAATATATATATATATATATATTTCACAGTAAACCAACACTCATCAGTTGGTCCAGATCATTTTCCAAACATAGATATAAACAGTGCTTGGTTTATATTAAGATAGCAAACTTTCACACTTTAATGGACAGGCTTCAATCTATTCCAACTCTCCAGCCATCCATACCATTGAAAATCTGGTGATGGAGCACTCAAATCCTTTGTTCATGTTCACCCCAAGTCACCTCTGATTCCTCATATATAGGGCCTTGTCCATTTAAATACACAGAAAAGGAGGATGGGCAGGATACAGCTTTATAATATTTTAAATATAAGTATATTTTATATACCTGGAGTCTAGTTGTAATGTAGGGGATTTGAACATTGAAAAATCTCATACAACTGAGACATATGACCACACATGTAAAATACTCTTGTATTTAAAATATTATAAATTCAGCCTGTATCTTGCCTATCCTTCTTCTGTATATTTAAATGAACAAGGACTTATACATGAGGGGTCAGAGTGACTTAAGATCAACATGGGCAGGACAATAATATTGGCATTAACAAGGGATTTGGGCATTTCATCATCAGACTTCAATGGTGTGGATGGCCGAAGAATTGAAGGATGGAGTAGATTGAAGCCTGTCCATTAAAGTGTGAAAATGCAATACAAACTGAGCATTGATATACATATGTGTGAGAAATGATTATCTGGACCAACTGATGAGTCAGTGATTCAGCATGAGATATGCATATTGGAGATCAGTTATCTTTTTCACATATGTGTATGAGATAGATTGAAAATAATAAACAATGTTTGAAAATAAATATTTTCAATAAATATGATCATTCCAACATTCTATAAAAACTTAAATTAGCAATGACAGTCGTCTACATCAATTTCTTTTGGAATATTTGCATTAATGACACTTCTATGTTTTATTAGCTAAATACCCCCCCCCCCCGCCTTCATCAATGTTGTTTGCTATCATTGCTAACAAAAAAAGGTTACAGCATGTTTGTGTTGAGCACACACATTGCAAAATTTGTTTTTCAGTTTAGGTTTTTTTTTTGATGTTTTAAGAAAAATATACAATTAATTTTTTCTTAGTTACCGATGATGATGTACTGTTGATTCCCTTAACAGCATGCGCTTCAAAATCTTAACCAAGAAAAAATATTTTCAGCCTTGCTATTCATGAATGAATATAATGATAAAATAGCTTTAAAAAAGAGACTTGACAGTAAATTTCTGATATTCTTTCATTTATTTAAGCATGAATATTATATAATTTACAGACATGTATATATAGATGTTGGATCTGAGAAAAGAAATTTACAATTAACTTAAAGGAGACTGTGAAGCTTTCAAGAATATGAATAGGAAAAATTGCATTATTGACAGTACAGTTGTTTCCTTAGGATTATTCACATGCTAAATAAACAAATATATTGCTCACCAACTTGCATCTCCTCCCCCCCACAGAATATAAGTCGTTTTGATGCAAATATTAATAAAATATTCCCACAAATGTATATGTAATATGATAGGTTTATATTTTTAATATAACTTTAAATAATACGATAGTAGAAGAGCTTAGAAGTCACACAACTGGCAAATATTACTTTTTAGATTATCCCAATGTTATTTTGATGTAGAGAAAATAATATAGATATTTTTTAATTTGAATGATGTGTATTTTCTATTTAAACAGATAAACTGCGTAAAGAAATCAATAAAGTGGTAAATAAATACATTGATCAAGGTATTGCAGAATTAGTTCCAGGAGTTTTATTTATTGATGAAATCCACATGCTTGACATTGAATGTTTTACTTATCTTCATAGAGCCTTGGAATCATCTCTCTCACCTATTGTTATTTTCGCCACTAATAGAGGGAAATGTACTGTCAGGTATTTAAAAAAAAAAAACGATTTTTTCCCATTAATTATAAAATGTCATTAATTCCATTATTTAGTCTTAGCACATTATTTATGTTGAAATATTATTTTTGCAATGTAATATTTATCCAAAAATATATACATTTATAGATTGAGTTGATAATAGATTTTTCATTTTAAAAACTTGTCAAAGTATTTGAGAAATATTTATTTTAATTCAAAGTTTAATTCTGGAAACATGAACATAAAATACGTTTTTTTTTTTTTTTGTTTATGGCATTTTTCTATTGTAATTTTTCTAAAAGAATGCCTTCAATTGACCTCATTTAAAATTTTGTATTGCTGTGTAAAATTTGCATATATGTAAAATACTAAATCTTTAATGTGCCTTATAAGCTACTATGTCTAAAATATCTATATATAGAAAAAAGGGTTCAAATAATGCTATTTTTAATTTTTTAAAAAGTGTCTAATTGATCCTGGGTTTGAAGAACGGTGCTTGAGAATTCTAGATGGTGGTTGTCGAGAGTGAGCACAATACTAATACTGAACATCAGAATCTGATGATGAATAGGACGTTAGTACTTTAGACTAATTCAAGCAACATCTTCAGCCATGATAATCAATTCATGTGATCTAAACAGCTTCCACCAGTTAAAAGAAGATAGCATAATATAGTCAAAGCTTCATCAGGATTGACAAATAATGCTTAAGCTATAGGAAACAGGCAACTCCTGAAGAAATATGGAATGGAATGCTTATTGATAATATTCTGAGTGAAATTATAATGTGGACAAATAAAAAAAATAGCACAAGTAAAAACAAAATTTACACTGAAATATTCAAATCAGGAAATGAAAATGTTGATTCTTACTATGCCACTGATGGAACCAAACAAGAAATTTTTCAGACAATTATACTTAAACGAAAATTTGAATTTTTACTTTGCTGTCTGTTAATCATAAAGAACAAAAAAGATCCTGCAGTGTTCATCAGTAATTCATTTGAAATATTTATTGAAAATTGCCAAAAAAATTATGCCATTGGAACAATGAAATGGTAGTGACATTTAAGACGATGCAGTTTTAAAATTCACACGCAAAAAAGTCTGGACAACACAGCACAAAAATCCTTTTGCTTTGCTAACGCTTTAAACAGTTACCAAATGCTTATATTCAAGAAAAGGTTCGACAGTATGACTTTGGATGAAGAAGGAAAATATTTTAGCATCCCTTCACAATCTGTTATTAGACTGGTGAAGCCAATATATAATTCCAACAGAAATGTTACAGCAGACCAGAAGTGCTCACAGTTTCAAAAGAGGGCGCTAATTTATTTGAGAACTTTGAAAAAAAAAAATTCTACAACTTTTCTGCCTTCAAAGTCAAGACCAATAGAAAGCGGTTTATATGGATTTATGACATTGCATTGTTAATCATCAGTCTCAAAAAAATACAAAGCTGTAATGAACCATTCTTAACAAGATTGATTCTAGCACGAGGTGATTGCAGATGATAACTTGACAAAAGGAGTGGATTCAACCTGCAGAACTAGTTGTAGTCAATGGCAATTTTCTTCCAAATGTTAAATATTTCAACTGTCAACTCTTTGTTTATACAAAAAAATTTAATCATTCTAAGAAAATTTAGTGTAGATTTTTTAAGTTTTAGCAAAATTGCTTACAAATCCGCATACAAAATGAACTACAAAAAAACCCATATTTTAGAAACATTAGGGTCTGAAGCTATTAGTAATGCCACTGATGATAATGACCATGACAAAAGACTCAGTAAAGAAAACTTTCCATCAATGTCTTCAAAAGATGAAAAGAACAACTTATCTGGAAAATATCACAGGTCCCTATGCATATCATAAAAAATATGCAGTAAATGTTTTAATCTAAAATAAAATCATTTTTGTTTCACTTCATTAAAATGTCCATTTGGAACTTACCACAAAACACTTTTTTAATGAGTGGTATCATTATACCATGTGTAGCATTTATGTTACAAAATTGCATTGTAGCCATTGCAGATTCTTTATCTCATTTAATGTGAAATAATTAATTTTTAAAATCATGAATTTGCTGGAATTTTTTTTTGTATTTGCTTTTTTTTTCCTTGTACATTTTTTGTCATTTATAAACATCTCATTTTGTGTGTCTTTCAGTTTTGAGATTTGTTCTTTTACAGCATTGTCATAAAAAAAAAATCTATATATCATTTCTCTAATTTTCTTTACTAAATTGTTTTTATTTAATGCTTTTTTATATAAATAGTCTAAACAGGAATGATTAGACTTTAAAATCGGATTTTTTGATTTTTATTGTCATAATGTAATACTGTGAATATTAAGTCTTTTTAAAAATGGTAAACTTTATTTAATTAAAGGTTTGTTAAGTTGGAGTGGTATTTACAAAGATTTTTTGTTGTTATTTGGCTGAATGAGAAGTCACTATCCACTTTATAAAAGTTCTACTGTTCTCTTCACCACCCAGCTCAATTCCATGTAACTCTTTCCATCTCTTATATCATTCAACAATGTCGATCTTTTCTGACATTATTATTGTACTAATCTTTGTAAATTTATTTACTGTTTTGCAAATGATTAATGCATATTTAATCTTGGAATTTGATAGCTATGTTCTTTTTTTTTAAAAGAAAAGTTTAAGTAGTGTATAAACTTAACCTAGATGTGTGGGAGATGATGATCCAGACCAGCTGATGAGTGCTGGTTCAGCATGAAATATGTCTATTTGAGATATCTTTTTTTACATGTGATCATGTCGGTTATATTGGATAGAGTGAGTGACTAGAGAGCTTGAAAATCTGGGTTCATATCCTCTTTAATTAAAAAAAAAATGTTTGTAACTTTGGCATTGCATGAAACTATTTTTTATTTATTATTGTTTTTGTGTGTGGTAACCTTTAGAAATGTATTTGCTATATATTTTGCATATGAAAAATGTATACACCTGGGTCTCGTTTTACGCGATAGGTTCCTCAGAAAACGCGCAAACGAAATCGCGCAAAAATAGACGTAACTTACATTGAAAAAGGGGGGGGTGCGGTCTGATTTTTCAAAATTCGCATAAAAGCAAAGCACCAACGTAAAATTACTTTAAAATTCGCGCAAAAAAAAAAAATAAGGGAATAAAATATGACTAATAAAAAATTTCAAATTTGAAAAAAATTGATACAAGACAAACTTTTTTTAACTATAATATTTAATTTTATTCAAAATATATTTTTGTGCATAATTTACAGTACAGTAATTTACATTTTTTTTATACACGTTTTAATTATTATAGCTATTTGCCGAAAAACACGTTCATTTGCAAACGTAAAAAATCAGATTCTCACAAGAGGAAATACTAGCACCAAGTTCACTCTCATGTTATGTTAATGGCTTTCTGTTGACAACGTAATTAATCTTTGAGACGATTTTATTGTTTATGAACTTAGACTTATGATAATAAAAAGACATTTATTCACCATTGCTGGGAAAAATTTAATTAAAACTAACAACTAAAAATTAAATTCTTATTTTTGTCTTTAATTTCCAATTCCGTTTAAAAATCAAATTTCGTTTTATATCACATTAATTTCAAGTCGCCGTAATTTTTAAATTGTTAATTACAATTAAAAATCAATTTTAATTTTTAATAGTCAAATTTAATTGTGCCCACTGCTATTATTCACCTTTTAAAAATAAACTTTCAGACACTAAATGATTAATAATTGATTACGTTCTTTTTTAAAAAGCAAAAACAGAATGTGATTTAAAATGCAAAATTAACATGCACAATGTTTGAACAAAGTTACATTATAATCTTGTAAAATTTAATATGTGTATACATAAAATGTGGAAATCATGATTTTAATTTCATTATTGCATAAAATCTTACTATTATAAAGCACTGAAAATATTGAAATTATTAAGATGACAGACGAATTCCAATAATGTGCTATTACTTTCAATATAACGTAAGTGCGCAAAATTTATTATTCAAAGTAATATCGCATTATTGGAGTTCGACTTCCGGTGAAACATGAATCGTGTAACTTCAAAATCGTGTTAAATAAGTCCGTGTAAAGAGACCCAGGTGTATATTGGAATTTGATAACAATTATAAAAAACTCGTCAAACGTCTCTTCTTGTTTGGAGTTTTATGTAGATATTGTGTAATTAACAAAGAAAATACTTTCATCATTATTACTACTACTATTGCTAACAATATTGCTATTGCATTTTTTTAAACTTGTAGTTGAGAATATTTAAAACGGAAAGGTGATTAGAGCTATAATGAAGTGCCGATGTTAGTGGTGAAGATCTTGGTTACAATAGTAGAAGCTAGGGAAACGATTGTGTTCAATTATCATCATAATTGCTTCTATACATTTTTCTTTGCCATATTTTATTGAAAAGGTGATATATTCTACCATTTTCTGCTTGGATACACTATTCTTTTATCGTAAAAAGATGTAGTTGCATTCAGGTGTTGTATTAAAAAAAAAATTTCTAGGCTTTTCTGAAAATTGATAGTTTTACAATTTTGTCCCTTGATTGCATAAGACAGATTGTTTAATTTGAATTAGTAGCATGAGATTTGTTGGAGTTGATAGTTATTGAATATTGAAAAGAAATTAATATTATTATTAAGAGGTTATATAATGAAATTACAATTTTACGTGAACTTAAGAATAACAGGGAATGATATTGAAGCATATATATATCTAGATGTTCATATATATAGCTTCACATGAAGCATCTACATATATGATTCAATATATATATATGAAAATATTCAAGTACATATCATTACCTGAAAATTCAAATGACTCTCAAACGTTTAGGTGATGTGAGCATTTTATGTATCTTTTGAGTTTCATGGCGATATATTATTTTCAGCAGTATGAGATCAACCACAATTTGGTAATTGTATTAGATTCGAGTGTTTGGAAAGCAGTTTTAAAATGAAGACACACTTATAGACTCTTCCTTTATTTTAGTCTGCAAATGTATAGTAATTTATTTTATTGATTATATTTTTAATTCTGAACTCTGGGGACTTGGTAGAGAACTGAAGATAAGATTTCTAAGTTAACTTAGTTTTTCTGTTACAGGTTCAGTTGTAAATTCGCTTATTTTGCTTAGGAAATGTTTAAAGGCATTCCATGAAAGAGGTAGGATACTGCTTTAAAAATGATAGATTTTTCTACTAGCTATCAGAAAGGAGATTACTGTATTTGATCATAGCTTTTTTTGAGCTGGATGTACTGCAAAATGTTGATGATATGAATGCTTTGTGAAGGAATTTTTTTGGGTGTTACATCTGATATGAAATATAAATGTCTAGTGCAGTGACCCCAATAGTAGTGTGCAACTTTTTTACACTTGCAACCCCTTTCCTGGATGAAAATTTGACATGCCTCATTATTTGTTTCTTGTGCTTAAATTATAAGCACAACTATGTAAGGATATTCATAACAAAACAAGTTTTAATTAATATACAAGTTTATATTTCCCAATATTTTAGAATTAAGCACGATTTGAAATGAAATTTTTAAAACAAATCATATACTGCTGGGTCTCGTTTTGTGGTAAATAGGTTCCTCAGAAAACAGGCACAAAAATACTTAACTTACCTTGAAAAATGGGGGATAAGGACTGTAATTTTCCAAAAATCACATAAAAGCAAAACAACAACGTAAAATTACTTTAAAATTCGCATAAAAAAAAAAATAAGAAAATAAAATATAACTAATAAAAAATTTCAAATTTGAAAAAAATTGATACAAGACAAACTTTTTTTTATTAACTGCAGTATTTAATTTTATTCAAAACAATATATTTTTATGCGTAATTTACATTTTACATATATTTTAATCATTTATTGCTATTTGAGACATCAGATTCATCATGATATGATGTGGTGTGAGGTATTGTAGCTTCTCCTTAAACAAAGTCAAGAGGAAATACAACTAAAATGTTTTCCAATCGCTGTTGATCCTTCCATTTCGCTAAGTGATCTAAAATTGAAATTTTTGTTTCCAAAGAAATTCATTTTCTTGGGTGTTTTTCCCTCTCCATTAGGGTAAACTAAAAGTTTAAAATAAAAATGTTTTACGATAATAAAAAGACACCGACTCACCACTGTTGGGCAAAATTTAATTAAAGCTAACAATTAAAAATTAAATTATTTTTGTCTTTAATTTTCAATTCCGTTTAAAAATCAAATTTCATCGTATCACATCACCTTAATTTCAGATCACATTATGTAATTTTTAAATCGTTAATTACAATTAAAAATCAGATTTTAATTGTCACATTTAATTGTCCCCCCCCCGCTGTTACTCACCTTTTAAAAATAAACTTGAGGACACTAAATGATTAATTGATTACGTACTTTTTTTAAAAAACAAAAATAAAACGTGATTTAAAATGCAAAAACAACAATATACATAGTATAGGCATCTATAACGTTTGAACAGATTTACATTATAATCTTGTAAAATTTAATATGTGCATATAAAATGGGGAAATTCTGATTTTAAGTCAATTATGAACTACTTTATTGCATAAAATCTATTACAGTACTCTTATAAAGCGCTGAAAATATTGAAATTATTAGGTGGAAGTTGAACTCCAATAATGCACTATTACTTTAAATATGATGTGAGTGCATGAAATTTATATTTAAAGTAATAGCGCATTACCAGAGCTCGACTTCTGATCTAATAATTTTTATCGCATAAAAGAAAACCGCATACAAAGATATTAAGAAACATGAATCGCATAACTTCAAAATCGCATTAAATAAATCCGCATAAAACGAGACCAGAGTGTACTTGCAAAAGAAATTGTTACATGAGTTACAATTTATTTTCATGTGATTTTTAGTCTTAAAAATTAAATTCTTTCAAAGAATCAAACTTGAGAATTTTTTAAAAATTTCCTGGTCCCTCAAAACGCTACTATGTATGGATTGCATACCAGTTTTAGAATCTTTACTAATGGGTCCCTATAGATAGAAAATAATCACAGGCAATTTTTTGTTTGTTTATGAAGTCCACGAGAGCAGATTTAAGCAGTGGGAGCAAGCATTCAATCTATAGGGATGTTTGTGCAACCGCATCCAATTCAGCATTTATATTTACAAAGCAATCAAGTAAACAAACCTCATAAATATGTACTATTGGAATTATATAGTGCTAAATAATATATATTTGGGCACCATTTATATTAAATTCAATGTCTTGTTGAAATTTACAGACATACAGTTACTCAGATATCCTTTTCATTATATTCCTTCTAAGTAAAATATAATTTTAAAAATGCATTGCCATAAATATAAAAAAACATCTTATTTATTTAGAGGTACTGAAGACATTATATCACCACATGGAATGCCTTTAGATTTACTGGATCGAATAATGATTATCAGAACATTACCTTACTCATCAGAAGAAATGATTCAGGTAGTTTTAATAGATTATAAATATGTATTTTCTAATATATGATTGTATTTTATATATTTGAAATTAATTTTTAGATTTTGAAAATTAGAGCTCATACTGAAGGCATTCAGATAAGTGATGAATCTCTAGCGTTATTAGGTGACATTGGAACAAAGACAACATTACGGTAGGTGTCTACTTAAACCTTTGGAAAAATTATACATATGGATAATAATGTGAATTATGCAGGTTATTTGATCTTGACATTTTAAAAATTTATAAGATAGGAAATGATATTGAATTGATAGTTCTAAATTTACAGAGATTTAAGATTACCAATGAGTTGTGTTTTAATCATCGTAATACATTACATTAATTTCTATTGTTTTTTTGGTATGCAATCTCATTAATTTTTCTAAATTTCACATTTTCAATAACATTGAAATTTTTCATTTTTGATCGCTTTTTATTTATTTCTCAATTTTTGTTTTTTTAAATATCAGTTTTAATTTTGCAATAATTATATACTTATTTTAACAAAGAGATATTGGTGAATTTTTACTTTTAGGACAATTTTTATGAAGCGATTTCTAATGGCATTTAAATATTTTGGGCCCTTAAAAATGGAAAAATCAGTAACTTTCTGGATAAATGTATTAAATTTCTATTGCCTTGGACATAATACCCATGTTGATTAGACTGGTATGTTAAAGTCAGCATTCACAAATCTAAAGGTTTCTGATTCAGTCTCTGTGCTAGATTGTCACTTAGTCAAGCCAGTAACACTTTAAGAAAAGAGGCAAAAAGTGTCATTGGAAATGTTGTGTTTCATACTGTGATAAAAAAAATAATAAACCTTTTCTTTTGCCGTTAGGAAACATTTCAGCCAATTTATTACTAATAGTTGAATGTATGTGGAAAAATATTAATAAAGTTTGAATTGTTCTAAAAACAAGATAGAAATTGTCCTGCATGTATCTACATATAAAATATCAAAAATCTTGAAATATATACATGTAAGTTTGTTTTTTTTTCTTATTATTTTTACCAGGTTTTTTTTTCTTTTAGATATGCTGTCCAACTTTTAATGCCAGCCCATTTATTGGCAAAAATAAATGGAAGAGATAGTATTACCAAAGAAGATATTCAAGAAATAAGCCAGCTTTTTTATGATGCTAAATCTTCTGCTAAGGTTTTAGCGGAACAAGAAGACAAATATATGAAATAGACAACGATTTTGGAGCCAACAACCCCCCCTCCCGTGCATCAACCTTGTAGTCTAACTTATTTAAAGTGATTTTAAATAAGGAGCCCATAAGAACAAACTGTTTACCACCCATGTTGATCTATCCAAAAAAAAAATCATTTCCAGTTTTATATTTTTTAATTGGTTTGGCTACTGTACGTTTTGTTTTATTTTTTAAGCTGAACCGCGTAGCAGAAAAGTTACTTGGTGACTATTTGAATTTACTTATGTAAATAAAACAAAAAAAGTAATTTATATATACCTGTAATAGTTTTATTTATTGAAGTTCATACATATGTTATAGGAACTATTAACAGTAAACAAAAAAAAAGAATTTAAAAAAAGGTGATATGTGTGACTGAAGAATAGATAAAATCAGGATTGAAAAAGATGGTTTAGAATGGCCATTGTACAAACAGATGACTGATATTGATGGTATTTAAATACTAAATATTAGCCACTTATGTGTATTAAAATTGTGGAAAATAAATAAAATCCAATGTAGATTTTTCTAATTATAAGTCAGCTAAAAAAATATAATAATATAAATTCAATGCAAATGATTGTAAACAAAAATTTTAGAAAGACTAAAAGATTCACTTCATGTGTTCCAGGTTTAACAATTAAGCATGTCCATTTAGAGTAGAAACAGAACAGATTTTTTTATATGTATTAAATATAACATGATATTGATTTATCAGCCCCTCTTGCATTTCTGAAGGCAGATAATAAATGAAATGACTACAACACAACCAGATGTATTTCTACAATTTACCCTGCACAATTGGTAGTGTCATCCAAGGTGGATTTTGGTGCATGAACTCCTGAGTAATGAAGTCATTTGCTTATTTATATTATATATAATTTTTGTAAAGTTGTAGAAAGTTTATTTAGACTGGATAATATCAAGTAAGATATTTTTTGGAAGAGAAAAAATAGAATCAAAACAGATTGGAATGAATAATCTACTCTGCAAAAATGAAAGATCAGTTAAAAGACATGATAAAATAGATACTGAAAATACCTGAAAAAGATAAAATTATGATATCAAACTCAGAAAATGAGAACATTAAGATAATAACTGATAAAGAGAAATTGTATAACAAAAGTAAAAAAACTAGACAAGCTTCAGAAAGTTTGATTCTTTGTGAAAAACTGTAGAGACATTCATAAAAAAATACAGGAGTAATGAGTTTATATATACATTAGTAGTGAAAAGATATATAAACTATAATCTACTACTTAAAGATTTATTAAAATCATTCTCTAAAAATTGGGATATAATATTGAAAAATAGGTTTGTAGACTCAACACTAATTGTCATTTCAATCAGACTTAGAAAAATTAAATCATCTTGTTTAGATTTCGGAAATTTGCAAACAATATGACATTCGATCATATGTGTGTTCTTTAATTCCATTATAATAATACACATTGAAAAGAGCAGTACAGATAAGAGATGACTAATAAATGATGTCAAATTTAAGGCAACAAAAGTTAATAGTAAATACAGTAAAGAGAGCAGTGTAGGATGGATTGAAAACTTAGGTCATATGTGCCAAGCAGAACGATTATCAATGGCGCTGATTGAATTGAAATAGCAAATTATATTTTAATGCACCATCACCTACATTTTGCACGTGACTCACATATAAGTGGAAACAATAATTCAGTTTAATTTACTAATTATTTGGTACAATAAACGTTCAACCGATCTTTGTTATTTTCAATAAAGAGCTAAGTGGGATAGAAATTATTTTTTTCCTTTGGCGAATATTAATTTTGCCTAGTAAATTTTTGTTATGGTCAATGGACCTTTGATACTGTTGTACAGTACTGGATATTTAGAATAAATTTATATTCAGGAAGAATATATCGATTAATTCATTTGAAAAGCTTTATTCATAATTATATAATAGTATATTTTAAGTTTTGGCATGTTTATTTGGAAAAAAAAAAAGCGAATTAAGTCCACAAATACACTACTTATTATCGTTCGGATCTCGAAGTTAAATTTCTTTTTTTTCTTTTAAATGTCTATTGTGTAATTAAAACAAATTTGTCTTGGAAAAAAATTGCAAATGTCCATAGTTTTAAAGAAAAGAATAGATGAAAAAGTTCCAATTTCCATTTGATTTTTTATATCACAAAAATGAGTTTAATACATTTTTGATGAAATGTTAGAAAAATACTTGCTTTAATAATTTGTTCGAGTTCATTAATTAGATTTTAAAATTAAATCATTGAAAGTTAAATGAACTTCACCTATTCTCAATTATAGTACAATAATCGCCAATTTTGTAAACAATTTTTTTTTTATGAATTTTCTGGATGCAGACATGACTAATAATATAAGATTTGGCTACAATGTGATTCAAAGGTATATAATCTTGAAACCCATAGCCGGACTAATTTTGACACTATATATGATTGGTAAAAGCATATCTGCATGCAGAATAACTAACATTGTGGCATAGATTCAGCATGAAACCAGATAAAGGGTGCTTATCCCTGGTGAAAGATATATCACTGAACAGATTATGCATAAGCTTTTTTTTTCTTCCAACATGAAGTCAATATTACATTTTTAGAAGGTAATTACATTCTCATGCATAACTTTTTAACAGCTCAAATATGGATGAAATTAATATGGAAGTACTGAAAAACTCCACACAAAGCATTATTTATATATACTAACGTAATTTCAGAATAGCCTAGATATCACGAAATTATGTTACTACATATATCATGCTCTGCATATTAAGTGCATCAGTAAATGTTATGCTTATATAAGATCAAAGCTAAAGCATAGGTAGCTCATATTTTAAATTTTTTGACAGTTTGATTACATATAACTCACTGGCCTCTATATTAATCTTATTCTCATGCATTAATAAAATTTATAAATAAAAATTTTCCATGAATGTCATTGTATAGCAATTCCTTAAACATGTGTAACTGTTTTATTTATATAACTTTTTATTACTTATAACTTAAAACAGGCAAAACTCCATACAGTAGTGCCACTCAGTACAAACCAGAGTAATCAATGGATGCCAGAAGGCTTGTGCATAAAGTCCCTATCTAGTGTCTACTCATCCAATATCCATCCTGACTAGTTTCTAGCTTGTGGCTTTCATCAGTGAGAAGCCTTGGATCTGAGAGCACTGCACCTAAATCTTAGGATCTAATGCTGAGTGGCACTACTGTATGAAGAGTTTTGCCTATTTTAATAGCAATTATGAGCAAGCGTAAGAAATGGTGATCATGTGATGTTTAATTGTTTAAAACAATTTTATTTTTTTTAAAAAGTTTAAAAACAATGTGGAAAAAAAAAATACTTTAGAATTATTACAAAAGGTACAAACCAGTTGCATTAACAATTTATTTTTTCCAATACGGTTATAACTTATTTTCACAAAATTTCAATAATTATAATAGCATTCCAAATCAACATATATTACATCAATCCTAATTAAGCAAAACATATTTGTTAGTCTCAAATAAGATTCCTTGAATGTCTTACATAAAATATTACCTTAAAGACAAATGACACCACTATTATGATGCCTAACTAATCTCTTCCCTTTTTTCAAGCATAATATACTTTTATCAACAGATAAATCATTTCATGCTTAAAATATTTCTTTTATGTGCTTTATGTAAATACTTAACCCTAATACAATTAATACTTTGTTCCGTTTACTTGCTATCATGTTATTCTTAAAATTGTAGTACCCGCTTTTTACATCGTCATAAAACATGTCATAGCTCTAACAACTATAACATGAATCTCTTATTTAGAATTTCAAAATACATTCACTATATTATCTATTAGCATAAACAATAAAGCACAGCGCCAAAATATTTCAGCTTACTATCCATAATAATGTACATAGCTTAGGATTTCTCAAAATTCTTATAATCCCTAGCCTATCTTTGCTTCTAATTATTTAACGAGGAGTTTTTTTTTTCCTATTTTCTTGAACAATCCATTATTGTCACTGCATTTTAAAAAAAAATTTCATTTCTTTTAGATTTATTTTATCAAGTCTTTTCTTTTGAATTCACAATGAGGCCACAAATTATGCTATATCAAATACACAATTACCCCCCCCCCCAAAAAAAAAATGTAAAAACACTAAGATTTGCCAATTTAATACATGATACTCAAGTAGTTGTTTCCATTTCTGAGCACATTTTTTTAAAAAAAATTTTTGTAAATACATTTTAATCTGTACTTCTGTCTTGAAATACTGTAAATGATCATATCCACTACAATTTTGGTTTATGTTGAAAGCACATAATTTTATTATTCCTTTTTTATCCTTTCCAAATTTGATGTATAGTATTTCGTATAATGCTAAAAGTTTTACAAAATTTTGGGATCTATTTAAAGTTAATACAGTCTTAAAAACATCAAAATAATTAGAGATATTTCTTGATGACAAAACTGGTCTATTATACTTCTGAAATTGTCCAGAGCGTTATTTCCTTCAGTTTATTTGTTTTTAAAAAATTTTGTTTGTACTATTTTAATTTATATATTACATATAAAAAAGCATTTATATATGTGCATATTGAAAAGTAGCATGCATTTATATTATAGTTCAATAAACGATATTAATATTTTAAGCAAAATTTATCAGTCAAACACATTATATTTTGTACACAATGTATGCAGGGAGGACTTTGAATAAAATATGGCACATGTTACGACTTCACTGTATTTTCCAACAACCCAGAATATTTTTTGCAAATATTCTTCCCTGTCCTCCATCTTAATTTAACAATCATTATTTCCCCCTCATCCAATTTTTAAGATATCTATAATATCAGATTGAAGTATAATCAAAATCAATAACTCCAATAAAAGTACACAATATTATTTCCTATATTTTAAGTCAAAACATAACATTTTTATTTGAAGCTTTTTTATTCTCAAACCATAATCTCCACCAATGGAATTTTCTTCCTGATTCACCAATGCATTCTAATTCTTTATACAAGTTTTATATTCCCTTCAATTTTGTCGTATACATTATCACAATTACTGGTTAGCAATGACCAGCAATTTTAATTTCAACAACAATTTTTAGTAATTGCATGTATGTAGAGTAATTCAGAAATCTTTACTAGTAGAAAATGCAGCAATTATCAATATCCAAGAAGATATAGATGGAGTATCTTTATGGTATAGTCGTTGGTGCATATACTTGCAATTTCTTATGGAGTTTAAATTTAGCTGAGATAGTCATTTTTACACTTGCTAAGAATTTTCCAAGAGGCTTAAGACCCCCCCCCTTCCAAACAGTTGATAAGATGATAGCTATACCCATTATTATTCATGTCAAGGCATGGTAACGTTTTTTTTTAGTTATTTTATCATACTATCTATATATATATTTTTCCAGATGTTACAAAAATGTGTATGAAAATTAGCATTACCCTTAGCTTATTTTTAATTGCTCTACACAATTTAATGCAGAAATCTTATATAGATTTCTAACTTAATCTATCCTCTTAGTGTACATAATCTGAGCAATTATGCATGCATGCATTCAAATTAATTTATCATGGATTCCATATGAGGCCATAAAGGTTCATTACCCCTGAACTAATTGTTACTTTAAAAAACCAATCCTTGGATACAAGGTATGAAACAATTGCCGAGTTTAGAATTAGAAAAATTAAGTTAGATATGAGAATTGTAAATATATCTTTATGGACTTCCTAATTATTTTTTTAAATTCTGATGAAAATCTGCAAATTAAAGCAGCAGTGACTAATTAACCAATTTTTTTTTCTTGTACTAAATCATCACTTTTAATTCCAAAATATTATCAATGATTGTTCATATCTTGTATCTAATGAGCCCAAGAATGAACCATTTTGGTCCTGCATGCTAGAATGTAGGAAACAATTAATGGAATGCCAGTACTGTGCTATCAATTCATTCACAATTATTACTTTACGGTAACATGGAAATTTTCTCCTTATAGTCATCAATATTCATTCAAATCAGTGTTTTTATAATTTGTTTGCTGGTTGAATTAACCACACATTTAATTAAACTGCATCACTATTATCTAAATCTTTAAAATTGATTAATCTTTGTATAACCCTCTTCTGCTACATTCCATCATCTTAATCAATCTTCATTCGAGTTAATTCTAACTAATATGCTACTTTGTGTCATACGCAAACCTCTCAAATGATAGGATTAGAACCATGTCCATCATTAATAGGTGACAAACTAAATTCCTCCGTGCTACTATTCACCCTAATTAAAGAATCGTGATTAAACTTGGACAAGTCAAATTATTTTATATTGAATGATGAGCTTTAATTCACTGAAAAATTTTCTGGTTAATCAGTTATAATCTCTTGCTCTGAATATATTCTTGGTTTCACAATACATATATTGTTTAAAAAGAATCACCCTGTGAAAGTTATAGTTACTATGCCCTTTTTATTAAATTCATTTTAAGCCAGGAAGTCTGATAAATCTATCTATTTCTAATCAAGGATTAGTATTTTGGAATTATTTTTTGCACATAAATGTCTAAAGTATCCTTGCTGTAATTAATGACAAAATGGTGGTTTGTACTCTCCACTGCAAATATTGGCGAACACAGTCTGTAGTCACTGCAATTTTCTATCACCTTCACTATGATAGGTTTGCAATAACATTTTCTGCTCCTGTTTATTTAAGCTTTGATGCTAGCTCTTTTATTTTTATTTTATTTTTTTCTTATTTAACACTTGCTTATAATTTTATGCTCAAGATTTAATCTCGAACTGGAGATTAAAGATTGGGGAGGGGGGTGCTAGTATATTTTAATTTCATTTTTTACAAATATTTTTCATCTCCATAATATCGTTTTTTTTTTCTTTAAATTTTTGGATTCAGGCTATTTTTCCAACTGATTTACATTTTTCAGAATAAAAATTTAATTTTTTTTTTTTTGTAAAATCAAAGCTATGAAAAAGAAACAAGTCTTCAATTGCTAATTATTGAACTGAATTTTTCTTTACGATAATTTTAATCTAAAAGACCGATCTAATAACAATTTAACTTCTACTTTTGAATCTAATTTGTAGATTAGCATTATTTTGAATTTTTGATTATTTTGTTTTTATGCTTTTCAATCAGTTTATATGTGGGCGTTTTTGCCTAAAAATGTATTTAATATACACATATTGAGCTAGTTAATAAAAATCATAAATTAAAAGCATTTTTTAAATGGAGAAACGATATTTTTTAAAATATAAAAGGAAAATTATTTTACATCATATTGTAAATTTCTGCGAAAAAAGTATTTGGAAGTTCTATTTTTAAACAACAAAAAGTTTTCTAAAATATGTACATTTATATATATAATTTTCTTTATATATATTTAACCCTTTGAAGCAAAAAATGTTTCTGTTTTGCAGAACAGTGAGAAATACTAACTATCCTGCTACATTTGAAAAACTTGATTACCACCAATACCAAATTTATCTTCGGAAGTTGCCATTATTTTTAATTCGTTTCTTTTTATCTAAATTGAAAAATTAAAGTTATCAATACATGACTTCCAAAATTAGGATAATGCAATCTATAAATTGTTTTATTTGTTAAAATAGGTAATCCTTTTCATCAATTTTACATTCAACAAAATCAGAAAATATGACAACATATCTTCACAGAAAGGACAATAGCAAAATATTTTAAACTGTACAAAATGAAGCAATCGTAAACTGTTCCTGTATATTTTGGATAGACAGCTACAACAGACTTATATTGCATGAATATGAGTTCCACAAGTGAAAATACATTCAACTACACACAATTGAGAAAGTTTGTAGCTGGCCTGCATAAACAGCTAGTTTAAAATTTTACAGATCTATTGATTGATGATATGATTGAAAGAAAGGAAAATTTGAAGCTGCAAAAAGATCAGCATTGAAATGTCAAATATGCATATAACGATAACTTTTATTATTAAGCAAAACTCTCTACATATTGCACTCAGTGCAACAGTGATCATGTGATCTTTATTGGCTTAAATGATAACTTCATATGGTAAAAAAGATCACTTATGCAAACATCTTGTAAATCAGTAAAGTGATTGGAAAATTTCGGATCAGAAAAATAATCTAGCAATTCATTATCAGGAAAATAGTTATGTGAGTAGTTAATGGATATACTCATTCAACATTATTACAGTACCACAAGTCTATGTCTTGATTATAAAATGGAAATGTCTTGTGATTGAATTCCCAAAGTTGCAGGCAAAGACAGAGATGGGAATTCAAACAATTAATGGGAATATAGCCCATTGAGCAATCTGGACATAGAAAGAGTAAAATGAATTGGAAATGTTTGCGAATTTAATGATTATTTTTTATTGCAAATATATTTTTCAATCGAACAAAGCATTGACTGTACAAATCATTATTTGTTGGAATTTATAGGAGTATAAACATAATCAGAAGTGAAAAGGGAATTACGTCATGAGTAACTCATGGCAGTTTTGCGTGAAACTGAAAAAAAATAAGTCCAGTATATCGGGCACAACCTCTGTGAATAATATCAAAACAATTTGACATTTTGGATGACCATCACATAATTACAGAACTTGTAATTCCAAGCTGCTTCTTACAGTTTTGCAAAAGCTTATTGAATATAAATTTCATGATATGCATAAAGTGATTTTAAAATATGGTAGCAGTGGTCAACAAAAAACCATCAGTAATAAGACTAGCATTACTAATAGAAGTACATATTAAATTTTCAACAAAGAAAATCATTTGTATTTTTATCAAGTATCATGTTAAAATCATTTATATAAATAACTCATATGAACTTGTTAATTTTGTATTCATCAAAATAATAAAACTTGCAAAAGTTTTCCACTTTAAATATAAAGGAATTCAAACAAATTTCATCTTAGCATGTGGAGAATTCACA
This sequence comes from Epiperipatus broadwayi, assembly GCA_028023455.1. Lineage (NCBI taxonomy): Eukaryota > Metazoa > Onychophora > Udeonychophora > Euonychophora > Peripatidae > Epiperipatus > Epiperipatus broadwayi. The sequence goes on from JAQFVV010000017.1 coordinate 2,005,383, forward strand.
AATGACTTAAATATTAGAATTTCCAATAAATGATATTTTCTTTTCCTAAGTTGCAACAAGAATTTAAAAAAAAATTTTTTTAATACAACGTATATAATTTTTTCCACTTTAAATATAAAGATAAAAGGATTTAAATATTTGGGTAGTTGGTTGAGAATGGAAGAAATGAAGATGACATTAAAAGAATTGCAGAGGAGACGATTAAGAGAAAGAAAATATTTTGTGTACCTTTGAAGAATTAAGAAAAAGATTAATTAAATGTTATGTGTGGATTATACCAATGTATGGTTATAAAATATGGACAATGAGTAATAAAATTAGGAACAGATTGAAGTCTTTGAGATGTGGACATGGAGAAAAATTGAAAAAAGTCAGTTAGATAATGAATATGGAGTAAATGAAACAAAGAAGATTGATTGAGGGAATCATCAAGGGAAACTGGATTGGACATATATACATATTAAGAAGTTATAATTTAATGAAAGGTATTTTGGAAATTTAATGGTGAAGGGAAGAGATCGACATTATTGGATAATATAGAGATGGGAAAAGTTATGTGGAATTGAAAAACTAGGCAATGAAGAGAATGGAATGGAAAAATGGATGAATTGATAATGTGACTACTCTCTAGACTTGTCTATTCAGAGAATACTATTGATGACTTTTTTTAAATGTTTAAAAGTGAATCACATGAAGCTGTAACTGGAAATGAAAGAAGTAATTCAAAATCAAACTAAGAAGAAATTGATTAAATTGAAATAGAAGTTTGAAATGATACAAAAAAAGCAGAAGTCAAAATTGAAAAGATATTTTTAAAGAACTAAGAAATTCCACCAAACTGCCAGGAACAGCAGAAGAAACTTAATATCAAAATAAATCTTACTTTCAAATAAATTTGTTGGGAAATGTTAAAGACTATAACTAAAATAAAATTAATAACATTGGAAAAAAAATCTATCAATTATAATACTCACTAAGATCATCTTTACACAATGTAAATTAAAATCTTGAAATCAATGTCAAAAGGTAAGGCCAATTAATAAATTTTACAGAAAAATGAAACAAAATCAATAACTATATTATGACAATTTGGAAATTTCAATAGGAAGAAAGTAATGTTCCTATACCAAAGAAGAAATAAAAGAAAGTCTGGACTGCATGCAAAGGAAAGGTCAAAGAATTAGAACGAGCATTGTTGATATAGGCTATAAGGACAGAAACTATTTTCATATTGACCAAGAAATTAGACAGTGCTGAATATTGTCATCTAACAATTCAACTTGTAATCTAAATATGGAACTATAATTGATGTAGACAAATGTCAATTCCATGTTGGCTTTAAATATGCCCATGAAATCATAAATTTACTTTTTCAAGAAATTGAAGAACCATGAAAAACACCAACTTGATGACAGATACAAAGTTATTTTTAAAATTGACAGTAAAAGACAATGTTTACCTTCTTAAATCGTTCATTGATAAATAATTCTGCCAAAAGAATGATTCGACTCATATGCGGTTACAATGAATAGCCTACAAACGATCTTTAGATTTTCAGTGATTATATTAAATAAAAATTAAATATTGAAAGTGATAAAAAGAAATATTGGTGTTTTTGACTTGGGGTAGTAAAGATCTTTGAGAATAGATGGAAAAACAAACCAAAAATTGATCAATCTCGCTTGAAGCAAAAATGACTCATGTGAATTTGTTTTATTTTGGTCATCATGGGTAATGATTTAAAGCATTAAAAAATTGTAAAATACTTGGAGAATGATGATTAAAAAAAGAGAAAAACTGCAATAAAATGGTTAAATTCTAACATCACTATAATGTATAGGTCAGGGATCAGTCAGAAAAATGAAACGAGGGATTTCTTTTAGACAAATGCAATTTAGATTTTAAATATCATTTGTCGTTAGTATCTAAAAAGTAATGGAATCGGTTCAAGCGCAGTAATTATTGGGTTAAAAAAAATTTTTTAATCCATTTAAAAATGATCTATTTTATTAATACATAAATATTTACAAAAATATTTAAAAAAAACTATATTTTCATTAATGGTTTTAAGATAACGAAAGTTTTACATGTAGTGTTTGTAAAAATAAGTTTTAAATAACATTATTTCAGTAACGTTTATGACTGTTATGTATGCTATTTACTTTTAAATAAGTATTGTAAAAAGAGAGGAAAAAATAAAACTAGAAAAAAAGCATGCAATCAGGAATATTCTTTTCTCACCATAACGTTAATCTCGCCTAATTTTTTTCGCATATTATAATAATAATAATAAAAAAAAAATTTTCTAAACGTATATAATCTTTACTTTCAGAATGTTTCGAAAAATTAATATGTATTTTCTATATTTTTAGTAGCAATAAAATGCTATTAAATATATATAACAATAATTTCATTTATCCTAATACTACCTGGGGTTTTTGTCCCAAAGGCTGCAAAAAAATTCAAATTTGGCAAATTGTGTGATAATTCAAAAATTATTAACAACAAAATAGAAATCTATAATAAGAGTTTGAAACATACCATATATAGGTGCAACCAAACGCATAAAGATACCAAGCACTTTATTTGATCTAAGATTGTGTGTTACACAGTATAAAGTTGTTCCCTTTTAAATCCCATCACCAAAACTGGGGATCCTTGAAAAGCTTTTTGAAACCTAACTATCACTTTTTTTTTTTTTAACTAAAAAAAAAAGTTACTTCCCTGAAAATGAAAGATTTAGACTTCCTAATAAAAAATGAAAGTACAAAAAAAAAATATTACAAACAATAAATCAATGATCAACATTTCAAGACTGGTTGTGAGATTTATGGCAATTCTTTCTCCATTTATTCAATAAAGGTAAATCAAAAAGAATCTTGGTACTTTGTTTAAATAACTTTCACAAAAAATGTATTTACAGTAGATTTGCTGAAAAAATAAAAAATTGGAATTTTTATTTAAAACAAAAGAGTACTCATTCCACCCATTTCACTTTGTTCTTTTACAAATATTTCAAAATATTGATAAATAATTGTGACGGCCAATAAAATTCCCGTACCACTTCCAATAGCACCTATATTAAAAAAAAAAATAATTCTTAATTGAATCAACAATATTATAATAAATTGATCAAAATACAAAAATATATAGTATACAAAGTTCATTTTGAAAAGTAAGTCCATATGATAATCTGACTTTGATATTATATTACAAGAATATAAACCTACCAAATTCAAATTTGAATTAATCTCTATTATAATCAAAATATTTCAACTCCTCATAATTTTTATTAGTCATTCATTAGACTAGAGGTTATCCATTTTAGTCTAGATCATATCTTTACTATTGTTCACTATTCCCCAATGATAAAGATATGTATGTGTAAGAGATTATGATCTGGGCCAACAGATGAGTGCTGGTTCAGCATGAAATATGCATCTTCAGGATCATACCCCTTTTTCACAAGGTGTTAAAAGTGGATAGAAATCAGACCCTATGTTGCCGAGTGGTGTAGTGAAAATTACACTGCAGAGATATATCAATCCCCTTGTCTACATTAATATCTTAGACCAGAGTGAAAGATGGATTTCCACCTTCTATGCATAGATATAGCCTCACGATGATGATAAGCTCAGGCTATTATGGAGATTTATATGTGTGAACTATCCAGTTTTATGCAAAATCCAGTTTATTATTTAAATAATAGTTAAGTTTAGATTTGAAAGTATTTAAAATGACTATAAATACTTTAAATAATCAAATTTCAATGTTAAAATTTGTCCATAATGTTGCCTTCTATATGTAAAATTAAAAATAATTTAAAACAAGACAACTCACTATAAATAAAAATATTATTTAATACATCAGCTTGGCTTTCATTCCTTAATGGAACCTTTTCAAGACATTTCTTTTTTACACAATCACATGACCAATTATCCTACAGGACCCTCTCTCCCAAATGGACATTATTTACATAACATTACAATAAATATAATTATTAAATTACTTACATTAAATACAATTAGTAAAGTATATATACATAAAAATGATTAAACTTACTACAATTCTGTTTTTCCCCCCTTCTCATTATATATATTTACAAATCTAAAAAAAAAAAACAATAATAATAATCCCTATTATTTTTAAAATTATAACTCTAAAGTTTCCAATAATCTAACAATGCCCACCACCACCACCCTAATTGTGTTGGACCTTTAACCATGTTTACACATTTGTTTAAATCTTCTTGAATATAAAAAGTTTCATAACATTTTCTTTCCTTGTAATTGTGAACATACTTTATTAGCTGAATATTTATCTAGTATCCAAAAAATGTATATATAACTCTAATCTTATACCTTTTCTGTTAATTGCCCTATCATGCTCCTTAGCTCTTTCCATGCCAATCTTTCCTGTCTGACATATATATATTGCAATGGTCACAGTTAATTTTATAAGCTTACCCTACTCTATTTTTAATCATATCCATCCTTTATAAATTATATTCCCTGAAGATTTACTATTTTTTCATCCTATTTTAATATCAAGTAATTTTTATCAATGTCTTATATAAATGCTCTGAATATGGAACTGAAGCCTATTTCCTATTTGTATACCCAAGGTCAACCATGGGGGGGGGGTCAGGAGGAGAAGCTGCTCTAAGTCTCACATTATTAGGGGCCTCAACTGGGTAACTCAATATGTTAAACAAAAATATAAAAGGCAAAGCGATGTCATGGCTCAAAGAATTGCCTTAAATTTATAGTTAAATTCCCAAAAAACATATTTGAGAAAAAATTTTCCAAGCAGGCATATCACGTATCAAAAATGTAAGCCAATTTAGAAATAAGGTGCCAATTTGATGGCTCTGCGACAAAAGCAACTGCAGCGCTTGGTGACCGGCAGAACTAATAATCTCAGCCCCCTGTCAGTCAGTTCTGTGCTAACAATATTTTACAATACTAACATTGCTAGAGTGAATCTACCCTATCCAAGTGCTATCTGGATCTGACCTGCTTGCTCATTTCTGCGACTTGTAACTAACTGCTCCTGGAGCCCTGTATTTGGCCCTGTAAGTGAAAACTCATTTTTTCTCCCTCTCTCCCCATATTCTTATTTTAAATTTTGAAGGGCCTATAAAATATTAGTTACTCCGGACCTCGCATATTCTCTGAAAGGCCCTGTGTATATCCATACCTTATACTATGTTTTGTATTATTATTTCTGAAATTTTTTTTAATATCTTTTCTAACATAATCATTCTCAACATTCATTTTCTAATCAAATGCTTCTTTTATATTCAGTGTTAACCTCTCATTTTTTAACTTAAACTCTTTCAAAACTGCTATTTTCTACTAACATGGCTGATATGAATTTGAATCAATTGTATCTCTTTTTTTATCCTTAATATAATGTTTAATAATTATTTAATCATTGATTTCTTTTCTTAAAAAATGTCTAAATACTTTAATCCCTTCTCTTTTTCCATTGTAAACTTAATATTGTATTTATTATTGTTCAATTCTTTCAATGCATTAACAATACTTCCCCTATTACAATTTTTATATCATCAACATATCTGATAGTCTAGAATTTCCTTATTTTTTATGTACTTATCAATTATATTTTTCTCTATATCCCCCCCCCCCCCCCCCCCCCCCCCCCCGGGCCAACCCGGGGGCCCCAGGGGTGGGGTGTTAGTCAATCATAATCAATGATAAAATTCTACTTATAAAGCAACCCATCTCTTTGTCCAGCATAATTAGGGGGGAAATAGCCATTGCCAGATTATTGGAAACTTTAGAGGTATAGCTTTAAAAATAGAAGGGACTATTATTACTGGTTTTTTTTTTAGGTTATTTGTAAATATATATATATTATTGGGGGGGGGGGGGATTGTAATAAGTTTAATCATTTTTATGCATGTATATGTATTTTAATAATTATATTTACTGTAATGTTATGTAAATAATGTCCATTGGGGGAGTTGCTGTAGGGGAATTGGTCATGTGATTGTGTAAAAAGAAACATATTGAAAAAGTTCCATTAAGGAATGAAAGCTGGATTGATGTATTAAATTATATTTTTATTTATAGTGAGTTGTCTGTTTCAATTTTGTTTTAAATTGATTATTTTTAATTTTAAAATGACTGTATTAAACTGCTTTCAAAACAGATTATATTTCTTGTATATTGGAGTTTATCTAAACTTCTCTGAATTTAAACATGAATTGAAACAAAAATAAAAACACCGGAAAAAAAACCAATGGCTATGATGTGCATTTCATGCTTAAAAACACTCGTCAGTTAGCCCATGTCTCAGTCTCTTACATATGTCTTCATCACCTGTTTAATTATTCCATATTGCAATGGCATGTCATGAGGGGGTATAGATGAGTAAACCAAATAAGAATTCATGTTTCTCTAATAAAGCTGACAATCTTCTCCCCCTCCGTCAGATGCCATGACTATGACTAATATCACTTAGTCAAAAGTACAATAGGCAAAAATTGCAAACGTTATTCAGATTTTCAACATATATACTTTTTTGCTTATAGTTATTTTCCATATTACATTTTCTCAAGATATTGCATACCAAAATTTTCAACATTACAAATATTAAATTTTTTAAAGCTGAGTAAAAGAACTCATTTATTTATAAACTTAAAACAATTAAAAATGCTTCACAGGGGTTCAAATATACCTTTGTTATAAATCAAAAAATTTTAAGCATATGTACGTTATATTCTCTACTAGATCTCTATGAATAAAGAGTTATTAGCAGATATAAATTATTATCTAATAATTTTTTATATCAAAAATAGAAACTATCAAAGCAAAACAATAATTACCTACTGATTAATTGCATCATAGTATAAACATAGATAAAATAGCAAACATTTGTCATATTAGAACTATTTTTCATATGTTATATTCTGTTTAAGGCAAACAGTATTATAGCATTTGAACGCTGTTTGTGGCATTGCTTAGCACATAAGCTGAATATTTTATTCTAGCATTTTAATTTTAAGGCTACAATATAAATCTATATCATTTAAAATGTAATGTAGTCCATAAAAGGAAATGTATATCTCATAATTATTAGACAGAACTTTAAGAAGGTGGTAAGAATTATTGAACAAAAAGTTGACATTAGCTTTATAAATTTGCGAGAACAAATGTTAAGATACATCTGCCTTCAAATAGATCAAATTGTTGGTTCACAATTATCAGGTACATCAGTTTCCAAAAATGCTGAATAGTTTTTAATGTTCCAAGATATCAAAAATCAGAAGCAACTGCAATCAGAAATTAGTGTTTTACTGAGAAAGATTGATAAATAGTATAATAAATTATAATCAAAAAGAGAAGTCATTACAGAGATCAATACATACTTAAATACTCTAGGGCCTACAAAAACAATTTATTGGCTAAACTGCTCCTTCAAAGGTACCAATTTCTGGTAAGAATATTAAGATGCAAATGTGGTGTCGTCATATTCATACTGTTTGACATTTTTGCCACCTTCAGATCAGACTGCCTTCTCCCAACTATGAGAAAGAGACAAAACTAAATAATTTGCATTGCAAGCTTATTGTATTATCTGCTTTCAATCATTATAACATATGGACATAACAGCTGCAGACTACTTGAACATTTCAAATAGTCTCAAACCAGACACCAATATCAACACTATTAACTTGCGAGAAGTTTAAGATCAAATCTGTACAGTTCATGCATTCAAATATTGGTGTGAGGAACATAAGACCTCATGTTTCACACTTACCATGGCCTCTTCCCAATCACGATTTAAATATTATTGAAAATTGGTAGATCATTTTTGACCAAAGAGTGAGAAGTCAATATCCTCCAACAACATCCTTCAGAAAACTTGAAATTTTTCTCCATGAAAAGTGTCCTAATCTTTTTCAGGAACATTATTAAAATGTTGTAAAATTCCATACAGTATAGAATATAAATATTTTTTGATGCAAATGGTGAATCCATACCATACAAAGATATAATAGATATGTGTCATTTCATCCAATGCCTATAATGTTTTTTATCTCATTCTGACAAAAATTAAAACATCTGTGTAATCCTTCAAAACTATCATAGGCTGCTGTTACACATAAAGGACAATCGAATGCTATTTCCGTTAGTGATTTATTGTAAATAATTCCATAAAAAAATGTAGAATACTGCAAAACTTCATTCTGTATTTAAACTGGTTAACAATTGCTTGATATAAGTAGCAGAAACACTACAGCATTTCACAATATAACAGATCAAGAAATATTTTTTTGAGATACAATAAGAATCTAGGAAGAGATCAGAGAAAATGAAATAAGACTGATAAATATAACATTTTAGCTTTGGAATTTTTAAAATTTGTGAATGTCATTTAGAAATTATAACTATGAACTTTGATGTAATGACCCTGTTCTAATATTCTTTAAAAAAAAAAACCCTGTGAGAATAATTATTACATTGTAAATCTTATTTTTATTTTAAATTTTGTTAATAAAAAAATCAAATTAAAATTTAATAATTAACATTTGTCAGTTAGTTCTTTCATTACAGTATAAAAAGCCAAGGCATAAATTAAAAAAATTAATATATTTAAATGTTTTCAACATTTAACCATGCTTTCAATGTTGACAGTCAGAATCAAAGGGCTCGCATTTTGCCGCAGGAAGCAATAAAACATTTAAATAAAGTGTAAATTATGTAAATGCCTATTTACATAATCCATTTCTTTGATAAGAATTATTTTTTTGATTGGTTAAATGTTAAAAATATTTAAATATATAAATTACAATTAGCACAGGAAAAAAGACATTTATAAATTTAAAAAAATGTAAGAAACTAAGACTGCAATCATTATTTTTTTATATTTCTTTCCCTAATATAAAGAAAAGGCTGTGTGTATATCTGTATAAGTGTTACTAATTTTAACAGCACATTAATAACTTTTACTACTACTTAACGTTTAGAATTATAATCATATCACAGAATATTCTCATTCCAATACGTTACTCAGAATTATTTTCAAGCAGACTCATAAAAGAATTCTCCTTTTATCAGACTGAATGAATGGGCACTGTTAAATGAAAAGGAAAATTGTATTTGTAAGTTTATTAAAATGATTCGTTATGAGTCTGCTTGAAAATAATTCTGAATATTATATTTGAACGAGAATATTCTGTGATATGATTATCTATATAAGTATATAACCATTAGAAACCAATCAACACTTAGACAATCCCAATATAGATAACAATCAAGAATTTCAAACTGTCAAGGCAACCTCCTTTTAGCAATAGAGGTGGTTAGTGTCTTTATAAATATACGAGACCATTAATGGAGGTGGGATTATTCCATCTCTATTGCTAAAAGGTAGTTGTCTTGATAACCATTTGAAATTCTTAATTGGGATTGTCTAAGTGTTGACTGGTTTCTAATGGTTACTTATAAATCCATTTAGCCTTGAGCATTATTATACATATTATTTAAGTATATATATATAGTTTAGCCACTTGAAAAAAAAAAAGTTAAATTTTAATGTGTAGGCCAGGGGTCCCCAACCCTATGCCCGCGGACCGTTTTACGTGTGCCCGCCGCTATTTGAACACGATAAAACATTATTTATCTGATACAAATAAATTTAATTTTTAAAATTTCTTATAAATTATTGTATTATATTGTAATCAAATTGTAGGGCATACTATACTTTTACAGCATAAAAATATAAATGTTAATTATATGTTAAAATTGTATTTTTGAAATAAATATTTTTTTGTACATTATGTGTATTATTAACAATATCTAACTATAAATTTACATTGAAAAAATAAATGGTGCTCGCCACCTGGTTGAAAAAATAAGTGGTGCCCGCCACCTCGCCGGTATTATAGAATGTGCTCTTAAGTGCAAAAAGGTTGGGGACCCCTGGTGTAGGCATTGTATATAAGTAAGGATGTGTTCTTTCATGGACTTCTCATTATGTTAATTCAATTATATATAAAGTAAAGTAGGGCAGTTAAATAATGACCAACAATTGGTTTCTTAGTCTTTTTTTGAATTCTATTATTCCATTCATTTTTTTTCTTGATAATTTTTTTATTTAGACCTATACTGTGCAGGAAAAATACATATCAATTATAGCTGTGTCAACAAAATAACATTTCAAACTGTATAGGAAAAACCATCATAAATTTCCATCTTATATCTAAAATAAGTTACACTCAGCAAATATCTTTATCGCAACAAATTGAGATCAAAAGTTGTTCGGCTAATCAAATAGTTCAGGTTATAAAAATATCCAGATTTTATAACTAAATTATAATTGTAACTTATGATTAAATTATTCTATTTTGGAATTATAAAGAAAAAACTGATTTAGAAAATAGTTTATAAATATCAATAAACATATTCAGAATTATTTTATATAGTTTTTATACAGAAAATATCTCTTGAATAAATAGATAGAAAAAATGCATTAACTAACTGTCAATTTGGATGATCTATATATAGTTAAGAGATCCTCATATAAGCCATCTCCGAAGCAAAACATGAAATACTACAAATTAAGATCATCAAAAGTCCTACTGTAGTTCAGGCATACGTACTTTCACCCTTACGTGAAAATAATTGTTTTCAAAACTATGATCAGACATCATAATGAAAAAAAAAAAGACAATTCTTTTTACATTAATTTTTCATTAGAAGAGATTAAAAATTCCAAAAAAATAATAATTTATTTTTAAAAATCTATATTTTAATCAAATACTGAAATAATTAAATTTCAAAACATTTTTTAAGTTGTAACACTTTTTTTTTATATGCCTTTTTAAAAATGATTTTCAGTATACTTCTCATTTCAGTCAAAATTTTAATTTATTAAAAAAGACTCAACTGAATGCAGAGATGACCGCAACAGAATCCTGCACACGTTCTCATTTTTATGGCAAAAAAAAAAAAAAAAGTTCTTGCATTAAAATTGATTTCAATTTTTAAAATTTTATTTCTTCCTAAAGACTTTTCATATTTTTACATTTATATCCCTAACAAAAGCTGCCATAAAACAAAATATTTGTAAAGACTTTTTTTTTAAAAAAAATAAAAATCTCCAAAAAACAAACAAACATCTTTAGAGATGTCTGTAATTATGTCTAGATTAACATTTAGCCAGAAAAAATTTATAAATAATTGAAATGAGTTTAATTAAAATATTATAAAAATGAGACTGCTTCATTATTAAACATAATTTTTTTTATATTTTAAAATATTACTTTTAGTAAAAATTGTTACAATAGTTTACTTCAATCAAAAATTACATATTTTTGGATCCAAATTATTGATTTATAGTTATTCATATTTTTATAATAAAGGGAATAGTTTAATAATAAAATAAAATAGCATCGGTTTAGTACATGTATATGTGCATTTTGTAATTATTCTCTAGCTGCACACTTCTATAGAAATATATAAGCTATTTAGTTACTATATGCCCTTTGAAATAATATAATTTTGGACTAATGGTACTTGGTTTAACAGTGAGAGCTATTAAGATTTTGTCATGTATTATTGTAATTGATACAGGAATATGTTCATAAATTGTAAATATTTCTCCATTTTATATATATATAAATGTTTAAATAATGATTCAAGTTATCATGCGGAGATTAACCGCCAGAGGATAAACAGAAGTTAAGGGAATACTATATATTGTATAAATTTCTATTTATTTATTTTTTTTGTGAAATTATTAAATATACTGTTAAAATTCTTCATTTCAAATATACAGAATTGTCTGAAGCTAATAAATATTTGTAGCAAAATTCTTGTCATTAAATTTTTATATAAAATTGTACTTAAAAAAATAAATATATAGTTCATTTAAAATTATTAAATTTAGCATTATCATCAATTCAAATGACAATATTTATTCACAAAATTGGGGAGTTGGGATGGATATCATATTTTGATAAAAGTTCAAGACACCGAGTATTTTTATTTTTTTTTTCATATGTCAAAAGCGTTGACCGGGAAATGAACCCGGGCCAGCTGCTTGGAAGATAGTTACGCTAACCATTAGCCCACCAATGCTTGACAAATTAGTATAATTTTACAATGAGTTTTATGTCAAAAGCTTATATAAAAAGGGGGTATATAAGCTTGAAGGCTATATATAAATTGAAATCAAAACAAATACTGTTTCCAGACTTTCTTCCCGCATTATTATAAAAACATAAATTTTATAACTGTGTATTGAAAATATCTTCAAAATTCTCAAATAAATACAATACTATAACTCCATTACCAACACTTTTTTTTTATTTCTTTTTTTTATTTTTTATTATTATTATTATTATTAAAACTTACCCAAGAAGTCTGCTAAAACAGAAAGAGCTCCAATACAAAGTCCTCCAAAGGCAGCAGCTGTTGGAATGTACCTATTTAATTCATGAATCATTGATTTTTCTCTATGACCCCTCATAACCATTTGTTGCTCTTTAAGTTGTTTTGCTACCTAAAAATAGAACATCATAAAAGAGAATCCCATGTAATTTTTAAAAATAGAGTTCTAATCATTCTACTTGATTAAATATTAAGAAATTTGCATTCATTTCTACAGACAGAATATTCATACAAGATTCACATATATATATATATCCTCCCTCCAATTGTAACCCTTAAGGACACACAACCATCTATTTTGCTTGGTGCACACGTTGATCACTATAAACCGTACAATAATAAATCAATTATTCAAGAAAATCTAGGCCAGATATCAAACTATCAAGCTATGGTAAAATTACTGAGAACACAGCCTAAATACCTGATCATTGAACAGTATCAGAAGTTGAATTTTTATCTCTATCTGGAACACATATCCATTATACTTATCTGCACACATCCACCATTTGAACTTTTCCTTTATTGATTTTGAGGAATCATATTAGATGCAATTCCATACAGAAAATTTCTTAATAACTTCATCAATGTCACCCACCTCTCTGTGCATCTGATATGCAACTCTAAACTTTACATTGTAACAATCATATATATTAATTGGCCGAATTTTCTGAATTTAGTCAAAGTTTTTATTTTTAGTATTTTGCATTTTTTTTAATTGTTGTTAATATTTAGACAAGATAATATATGGAAAATATACTTTATGAAAATTAAACATATCTTTATTTCTTCTCAGAACTTCAGATAACTTCTTATCTATAGTGATCTAGCAGGAATACCGTTTCTTGTCTTATAGCTAAAGACGCCGCTCGATGGCGCCGTTTTCGCGCTAAAACTCATAAAAATGTCGTTTCCGGGGCCGACACATTCAAACCCGCGTTTTCTATAATAAAACTTTTTTGTTGTGCTACAGATTGCAGGCCGCTATGTCGCGTCGCAATACAGCATGTATGTCGCATCGCAGCAAATAAATTTTCCGAATTTGCAGAGTTTATAAAATTGTTACGGCTTGGTGAAAGGGTGTGTGTATTTGAATTGGATGGAAATGTTGTTTTCATTGGATTTTTTTTTATTTTAAACTATTGAAATGTTCAGATTTTGTAAAGTAATAATTATCAGATTTTTTACACCATACTGTATTGAAGTTTTAATTGGGAAAATTTTGACAAGATATATGTGTAAAGTGAGTTGGAATTAGGTAATGCGTCAAGTAACGTACTGTTCGTAACATTCCACGAGACAAACAAGATTCTACCGTGTGTATATTTTTGAAGTAAAAAAGAGCGGTAACACAAAAATATCCAGTAAGAAAAGTACAATTATGCATGTTTTTTTGTAAATTTCATAAAAAGCATATATTATAAACATGGTTAATAAGTAAAGAAGACATTTTATATATGTGTGTGTGTTTGTTGTTGTTTAAAAAAGTTTTACTTTCTTTCTTTTCTCCAACTACGTTTATACTTTGTTGAATATAGTTTATGTTTATTGTTATCATTTATTTTATAGATGTTACTAAAAAAAAATATTTACAAAAATACGATTTTGATATTTTTTATTTTAGCATTACAAACAACAGAACACTAACCCTAAAACTAACCCTAACAACTTTTACTTTTTGTTGTCATTCTATTTAAAGTAAAAATAGCGGTAAAGCCGAAACCCCGGTAAAAAAATATCCGATAGAAAATTGATTTTTCTAAAAAAGCAAAATAAAAAACACGAATCAAATTGTAATTTGTTTATTTTATTTTACATTTATTATTATCATTTAATTTGTATACGTAAATAAAAAATAATATTTAAAAAAGACGATTTTGTTTTGTTTTTATTTTCGCATTACAAAAAAACACATCAAAATGATTAAAATCAACGGCCCGTGAATGTTCATATTTTATCGTTTTAGTGTGAAAACGGCGCCATCGAACGGCGTCTTTATCTATAAGACAAGCACCGAAATACCTATTATTGTATCAAAAAATGCAGGTAATTCATATCATAAATTTACTCAGTACAGAATTTACTGACCTTCGATAGCGTACTTGTTAGTCTCAAAAACAATTTTTCCATATATTTTTCTATCAAATAAGTGAAAAAAAAGAAATTAAATAGTTATAAGTGATCAACAACTTAAGTCTTTGGAAGGATTGATATCTATAAACCAATAACATTCAATATTAAAGTCATTTAAATCGGATCAAGAAAAAAAATAATACTGTTAAGGCAGACAGTCGATGCACTTGTGGACAAAGACAGCTTTTTTTTTTTTATTATCTGCAACTACTACTTCTGAGAAATTGCTAACAAAAAACTATAAGAAGTGACCCTCAAAGTCCTACTGCTCTGTAATTAGAAAATCAATGGCATTTTCGAATTGACTGATTATTTTCCATTATTTTCAGTTGTAAATTTCTCAAAAAAAAAACACTAATCCGTAATAACAAAAGTGAAAAAAAAATTTAAAACTTATAATTTTGAAAAAACCATTCTAACTACAATCATTAATTTTTATAGAAAAATAAAATGTACATTTTCAACATGGGTGTGACAAGAATCTCAGCCTCAGGGTGGCCTTTGAGCATTCCATCAGATTTTCAATTGGATGGACGGTTGAAGAATTGGGGTGTGAAGTAGATTGAGGTCTGTCCATTAAAGTATGAGGATTGGCTATCTTAATATATATCTGAGCACTTATAGCATATATATGTAGAGATGGGAATTGGACCAACTGATGATTGCTGGTTTAGCATGAAATACGTATATTGGTGATTATTTATCTTTTCAGCATATATGTGTTCAAGTGTATCAGTGTTATGAGATAGTGTGGAGAGTGGTAGGTCGTGTGAAAGTCTGCTCATATACCCTATATATTACATATATTGACATAGGTATATAATAAGTCTTGTTTCAGTTAAAATTGATTTATGTATATAAAAAAAGAATCTGGGCTATATATATACAGGGTGAAAAGTACTTCACTCTTGCTGTTCAATAAATAGTACATATTCACATTAATATTTTTAAGAAAATGTGACTTGTTATATACTATATATGTATGAATGTGATGGGGTCTTGGAACAAAATACAGCTCCACTGTAAATAAATAATTCTATCAATATAAAGCACTTCCATTTCCCAAAAATTAATCTTCAAATTGAAACAAAAATTGAAAGAAAAATGAAAATAAACAAATTTCAATTATTTATTATATATTTTTACATTTTCAAACCAACAATATATGCGTTTCAAATTTAACATATCAACGGGTTTTTTTTTACATTATTTTAGAGTCATCTACATAAACATGGGTAATCAATATCTCTGTAATGACATCAAGAACACCAGAATTTGAAGAGATTGCATTGCAAAATAGCTATCCAGAAACTGATTTTACTTCTATTTTGCTAGACAAGCTATTCACTTCAATATTCAAAGATGTTAAAATTGTAAATTTACCTAAAGTAATTTTTTTTTAGCTATAGATGGAATTATACAAAGTCAGACATTATATATATATTAGACATCCCAGTTAAGTAATGTCTTCATAGATGTGACTGCAATATCAAATCCAATAAGGGTTTTGAGTGTTCCATCATTGGTTTTTCAATGAAATGAATAGTTGGAAGGGTGAAAAAACTGAAACCTATCCATTAAAGTTTGAGGAATTGCTATCAATTTAAACAAGTACTGATTGTATATATGTGTGAGAGATTAAGATCTGACCCAATTATTAAGTGCTACTTCTTCACGAAATAAGTATGTTGAGGTCAATGTATCTTTTTCGTATGTGTGGCCATGTGCATCGGTTGCTTGATATGAAGTGGAGGATAAATAGACTGAAAAATCCTGAGTTCAAACCCCTATAATTACATAATTAACTATATATACTTTTGGTTTTTTTGAAAATATATATATATACCAAATAAGGTATGACATAATTAATTTCCATTAAATGCAAAGATTGCATTATATTACTAGAACTACAGTAATTCGATTTGCTGATTACTCATGCATAGCTCTTGATTACGTTTTGGGCATTTAAAATAATAAAACAATGGCAATTCAACATTTTCACTAGTAATAAAACACTATTAAATTATATAGTTTACTCCTTTAGCAGACACATACACAAACTATATAGATTCTATGCAAGATTATGCTATTTGCAACATTCTTAGAATCCGTACTTTTTATTATTATTATGATTTGATGCCAAAGCCAAGTCTTATTCAGTAATTAAAGCACCATAACCTGATCTGTTTTAATAAATAAAACTCCGCCATACTGTAGTTTTCTAAGTCTCTTATTTCATTAACAGGTCCATTACACTTAATTTTAAAAAAAATCTTGAAAATAATTTGATGGGGGGGGGGGTCGAGGAACAATATTTAATACTTTTTTTTTTCTCATATGTCATAGCATCCGCCGGGACGCGAACCCACAACCGTCTGCAACCAACTACTTACTTGCAAGGCGACTGCGATGACCCCTCGGCTAAGAACGCTTGACATATTTAATACTTTTATTAATAAAAAGCAATTATTTTAAAATATATGTACATACTATAAAAAATTTAAAAATATTTTTTCTTAGCAAATTTTATCATTTTTCCAAAAGTAAATTCCATTAGTAAATTCAAATTGGAGAATAAAAAAATACATTTTTAAAACTGATTCAATGTTAATAAGGGGTTTGGGGGCATTACAACAATAGTATACATATAAGAACTACACTTATAGACAGTAAATTAAAAGTGAATTCGCTAAAATATTTTAGTGGGGAGGAGGGATTATTTTCGTATGAATAGTTTAAAATAAATAAAAAATAATTGTTTGTAGCTGTTGTTAATCATTAAAAACAATTAATAAGGAAAAAGAGAAATCGTTTCCCAACATCCATTCTTTCAATTACACTGCGAACTGCTGCAAATTTTTTAAAACATCTAATACTTAATAAATCAATATGTGGCTTAATTATATATAGATATGCACATTTTTTTTTTTGTGTATGCTTAATTTGGCAGCAATTTTAGCCGCTAGAAACATTTAAATTAAAACTGCTAGCAGGCTTAGAAGCATTCCAATCATTAGCTTGTTTTGTTTTCATTCTAACGAAGTGAATGAATACAAAATATATATATTATTTATAAATTTATTACGATCTTTTCTTTCATAAAAGATGATAATAAATGTGTTTCCTGAAACTTGATCCAAACATGCATTTCCTTATAATGGGAAAGCTTTCAGTAGAAGGATATCAGAGAGTAACTCAGCATAATGCCGGTGGCTTTAATCAGTCCAGCCCCAGTTGCTCAAAGCTACATAATATTTAAGATCTGCAACCTAATAAATTCTTCCAATGCAGGAACCAGAAAAACATGTATCCTCCACCTGAAGAGTTCGTGACTGCCTTCGAAATTATTAATTCAAAAACTAAAAAAGTGTGTTCTCTCCCTCTACTTTTTTTTAAAAATACATATCCAAGATGTATGTGTTTATATATGAAAATAATCGCAATACATAATACTAAACTGAAATAAATATCCAAATATTAAATCACGAGGCTGGCTATTTTGAAATACGAATTCTTAATATATTTATTTCAAAGAGGGCGGTTCTGAATTTAACCATAAGAGATGATTTAATATTTGGATGTCTATATATGTATGAAGGCATACACATATATTACTATTTCAAATAAAACATTAAATTCAAAAATACTTCAAGCAGTAGTTCAAAGGCACTTGCCATCTTTATTGAACTACTTGGTTGCTCTTAAAAGAATAAGTTCATATGCTTTTACTTAGGAAAAAATATATATTATTGATATTTCTAAAACTCCAAATTTTAAATTCATATCAACTTTGAAATTCTTATCTTCATTCCATAATCTTTATATTTTGGAAATATATCCTACCATAGCTCTATTCATTTTTCCCTCTTAACAAACAAGTTATTACTTTAAATAAGATAAATTATACACTGTAATATATCATTAAAAGTCAATCAACACTTAGACAAACCCAATATCCATAACAGTCAACAATTTCAAACTGTTGCCAAGGCAACCTCCTTTTAACAAATATATATATAAGTAGTTTTAAAATTAATATAAAAGCATCTTATAACAACAGAATGGTTATTAAATTCCAGGCTTTAGGTGAAATTCACCTAATAAAATAATACTATAGCATGCTGAATTGAAATCTAACTTTTAAATTAAATTCAGCATTGGTTGAATTAGACTTTTCCTCACTCACAAAATCATACAGCAATAAATCGATGATGTATTAATTCTCATTTAGGATAGGCCAAATTGTTACTTTATAATAATAATAGTTTATTAGCAAACATAGATTATAAATCTTTTTTATAAATAATTTTTTTAAAAAAACACACAAAATTTTTAAGCACATCGTTGAGTGATCAGATTAATGATACCATATTGGAAATTAGATTTATAAAACCTATATTGTTTTTTATTTTAAAGAAGCATTTTAAACATTATATTTCTAGAATTAAAATAATGGATCCTCTAAAATTAACAATTTTATAATAAATAACCCCCCCCCCCATCCATACTGATCCTTAATTGAAATTTTTCTAATGTCCCAATTTCACTATTATACAATAAATTAAGTAAAATAACAGTTCTATATAAAGCTAATTTAGTTGTACTATATACTGTGAGGATACAGCCAATCTTTTAATTTATTAAAAGCAACAGCAACACTTTGGAATCTGGATTGCATTTCAATATCTAAGTTCATCTTTATACTTAAAAAATTACCATGATATTAAATTGGTTTACACTCTCAAATTGATAAACACCTAAGATGAAAGTTACTGATGATTTTTCGGTTGTCATGTGATAGCTGGTCGTGACTGCTTGACGGCATTAATTATGTGAAAAAACAATAAAATATTACGAAACAGCATTTTTATGTGTTTTTATACATAATTAACACCATCAAGCGGCAGTTATCACAAGACAACCAATTTTTCTTCTATCATCATCTGATAAAGAAATTGAATTTGTAGATTATCTTATCAACTGGCAAAAATAGCACAATCAGCAGCATAGCAGAAATCCAGAATCCAAAATGATGAAGTTCTTGTTTTCACTTTTGATTGAAATGAAACAATTACATCCGCAAATCCATATCACATTCTGATTTCTGATTCATTGAGATAACTATAAGCAATTTCAAAGACAACTGTCATAAAAAATCAAAAATAATGTGGATAACTTAACATCAGTTTTCATTTCAAATACCCCATATTTTCCTAATAACACTGCCTCTCACTCCTTTGGTGGATCTCCAAATAACTTTAATGAATGCCGTAGACTTATATGATAGAATCAAATGTCTTGAACAAATCAATAAAAGCAATATATAAATCACATTTATGTTCCAGATGTCTAATGATTCTTGATTCTCTAAAACCAGGATGGAATCTAGAAATCATTCACCAATTCAATGAAATCCTGGAAAGTATATTTGCTGCAGTAGATAATAATGATATTTCATGATGATTATAGTTATCTTATTTATTCCCTTTATTTTTAAAAATTGGAATAGAGACAATCTTAACATCAGGCAGCAAAACTTTATAAATCCATATATTCCTAAAAATTATAATATTTTTGAAGTAAATATATCACCACTTAATTTTTAAAATGGATATATCATTAAAAGTCATACAATTATTCAAAACTTTATCAAAATATTTCTTGTTGGATTTAATTAATTGGATTATGATAATGTTTTTCAGATCTGCAAACTTCTTTCAATTAGGAACCAGCAAGCAATTAAAAAGAAAGACCATGGCTTTTCTCAGTCTTAAACTAATTAAGAAAAAGCGCTGTTGGTTGATAAATGTTGATGAGCTGCTCTTCCATCTCCGTTTATATGAACAGCTACTACGACATGAATGTATGGAGTGAACATTAGGAATTTGCCCTGATCAAGTTAATAGCAAACTTTTTTCTGCAGCTATTTCTATTCTTATGAAGATCTAATTAGAAAAAACAAATAAGTATATTACATCATTGTAGAAAAATTTGTTGTCTCTTACAATTTTATTTTCAAATTAATATCTCATTTATTTTAGTGACAAGTCTGGACCTGTTTGGATCTGCAGAAGCTTGCATTCATCATTTTCATAACTTTATTTTAGTAGCTTGTAAGATTATGACCTGTCATTATTATGGTGGCAATTGCACTCCTAGTAAAAATAGTTTTGATGGAGTCTACATATCATGTTTTATTTATAAACCATAAAAACTATATTCATTATGTTTGAAGAAAAACTTAAAAAGTTTCCAATCTACTGACTGCAATATAATCCATTTTCTGAAAGTAATCAGACCTAAGATTATTAAATGATATAAGGGTTTAAAAAACAACTAAAAACACATCTTGGAAGTGTTAAAATATCTTGTCCAAGTAAAAAATAATTTCTAATTTATTGATCCTAATACTTACTTCAATATTCAACCAAGTCATTTTTCATTCATTGATGAAACACTTGTAAATTAAAAAAAAAAAAACTTGTTTCTTTCAAGTTATGTAAGATCAAAAATGGGTAAAATTGTTTCTAGCTTAGAAATAAAACACGTTCTGAATTCTTCACAAAAAAAAAGTTTTTCTTTAGAATGAACAGAACTGTTATAACTGAAGGATAAGTTTGTACCAATATTAAATGCCACAATGAACAAAGATTATAAGTTCTGCAAAATTTTATTAGCTTCAAAAATTATGAAAAAGTTTGATGTTGGTAATTAGATAACTTCAGCGTAAAAAAAATTAATGACAGAGAAAAAATTTTTTAGCATTACTTGACCGTAAATCAAAAAAAATTCATACAAAAAACCTACAATTCTAATAGAAAAAATTTATACTGTTGACAAGATTAGTAGAATGATACCTGGACGAAAGTAGTTGTTTCAATAAGAGCAAGAAATGCCCATGTATGTGTTCAGAAAAAGATCAGATTTTGGCAATTTATAAGAACTTCATCAAGTATTCGAAAAACATCCCCAGAAGAAAACTGTTTCCATATTTTGCGAGTTATATCCTAATCAATGTATATTATCGGGAAATGTGGGATTCATATGCTGTGTGTGTGAGTATATTGCACTCCAAAATCAAAACTTAATGATGAAACGGCACATTCAGGAAAATAACTTTCAGTGATAGAGAACCTCTCCTTTAGAATTCATACGGAACACACTTGGCCAAATTAATGTACAATCCAGCATGTCCACAATACTATATGAATGAATGTAGGAAATATTTTAACATTAAGACTTTAAAAATCCATTAATTTGGTAGCTTTGAGATGATTTTGATGGTAAAATTATTTTTAGCAAATGAATATCTATACATTAAGGCATGCTAAAGAGTATTAATAGAAAATCAAAACAGTTTTGTGATGATTTATTGAAACTTAAACTCATGAGTTTTTTGCACAGCAGCAGAATTCATTCTTCAATTACTTGAAAGCAACTATTAATCAGAAAATAGACTGTCATGATCTGCAATTTTACAGAAAATTTATTTATCCTGAAAAATGAACTTGATTCTGTCATCGGATATGTGGACGGTACAAATGTTGTCTGCTATAGAAAAGAAATGAAACATATTTGCTTTGTATTCATTTTTCATTGTTTGTACATAACATAATTGCTTTTTATACATTTCAAAGCAAATATATAAATTCTTAAAACTAATTATACCAAATGGTAAAAAAAAAAAAATTCCCAGAGAGCAGTGCTGCTCAAAACAACAATAGAAAAAAATTCCTAAACATATTTCAATATTAAAGATTTTCATCTAGATACTGAATGATATTTCTATAAAGGCATAGGAGAAACTGCCAAATGGACTACTAATTCTCTGAAGACCCTAAAATAATCAGATCATTCATCTTAAGAAATCTTTTTGAATTTTCAAAACAAAAAGTCCAGACATTCATTCCAAATATTCTACCAATACAGTTCATAAGATCAGTGAAACAAAACTAACTTCAAAGAGCAAATATTTCTGAAAGTCAAAAGATTCATTATGTCCTGCCAAAAAATCTGCCAAGCTTTATTCCTTCAGCAATAATACAACTATCCATGCAGTGAGTGAAAATTTCTGAGTGTGGTTTTGAACTGGCATTTGCACTAAGTGTTTTCAAGTTATTTTATTGCTGAATAGTTTCTTGGTGGCAAACTAAAAGTCAGTTTTCTCTAACCACAAGAACCATTACCTTCATTTGTCTTCCATGATAGTACAGATATCTCAAGAAGACGTTTCCACCGATTCAGTGCTAACTCTTGTTCCAACCAATCATGTATATATTTTAAGAGAAGATGATATATTAAGATCTTCAACTTTTCAGTCATTCAGACTAGAGTAAAGAGAATTAAACTCTAACTGTAAGACTTTACCAAAATACCTTATGTAGCAAATTAAATATTTTCTGATCAAATTTTGATATTTACAATTTAATAACAATAATCAAATGATTTATTACTCAGGTACACCAAACGTAAAGAATTTTGATAACTATTTAAAATGATTTATATGATAAAAAAAAATTAAAGTTCAATGTAAGTGAAATGAATTTGTTAAGTTTTAAAAATTTTAACTTTCACTTTATATGTTTAATTTTTCACTTACTTCATCAGATTTACCTTCAAGTATATGATTATGCTTTAATTTTTAATAACAGGTGAGAATATTTAAATGTTTTGTAATAAGTATACCCAAACAAGAAAGTCAATCTGTGCCTGTAATGTGCGGAAAATTGGAGGGGAGGGAGGACTATGCTCGCGCACGATAAAAATTTGAATTTAAACTTACAAAATTATTCAAAGAAAGCGAAGGTGGTGTTTCTGAGATTTTCAAAAATCCAAATTTTGAACATGTCATAAAAAAAATTTTATTGCAAGAATACTTTTTCTAAAAGAACTTTAAGCCAAACAAGTTCTCTATGACAAAGAGTTATTGACTTTTAACAATTTTTATATTTGATAGTGTGAAGTTTTCCGTTTTTGACCATTTTTAAATCAAGTGAATCTGAAGTATTCTGACTGAAAATAAATGATTTGATATGAAATGATCTTCAATTTAGTAATGTTGGAAAGAAACCAAACTGCACCAGGACAAAAACTGAAAAAGTGAATAACTATATAACAATACAAACACATCATTAGCTGATCATAAGATTAACTAAATTATTATCTCCTTCCTAACTTTACTCAGCTAAGAACTGTTTCAGTTACCTATTCACTAAAATGATGGTCTAAATTCACTCAATTGATCGGATTATTTTTTTCCCTTTCCTGAAGAATCAATGGAGGAACCTTTAATTTTTGAGACTCATTTTATTAGTATGCAAAATGCCAAAAAATAATTAGAATTAAAATGGAATAGAATGCATTTGATAGCTTAAATATATTATTTTTGAAGGAAGGATTTTTTTAAGAGGGTAAAAAATATAGGCCTACTTGTGACCACAAGATGTAAAAAATAAATTGTATAGACAACAATAGGTAATAATGACCAAATTAAACTATATTACCATTTAAATATTAAAATCCTTATACACACACATATATAGAAAAATATTGCTTAGCACCAAATAGATATACTGCATAGTTATTTAATTTTACTCCATTTTTCCCCTCCATAAAAATATTTTTTTTTTTTTATATGCAGATATGTACATGTATAAAACTTTAAAAAAAGCAACAACTAAAAATCGTAAAAGATTAAAAAAATAATAGTAATCTTTTGTAAGGAAATAGTTAAAAATCAGAATGATAAATATATATATATATACAGTAACTGTCACAAAATGTCAAACTAGAAATACCTATATAAACATTAATATAAATAGCCTTAATGCATTTCTCTGTGAAGCGCATGCAAATTGGACACTCCTGTTAAGATTTACTCAGCAAGAATAGAATGAAAATAACATAAAAAAATACTTTTTTAAATAGTCATAAATATTTTAAATGAAGCATGTAAAACTAATTATCTAATTAATAATATTTTTTTAAAAAAAAATTAATAATTGAACACAAAATAAATTTGAATTAAATTATACACAAGGAAAATATTTATATACTATTATATTCAAATATTTATCATATAACCTACATAATTACTAATAACTATTTTATTACTATATAAAACCAAAAATATTTTGTCCAAATTTGGTTACAACATGAAATTTCTTTTAATGAATCAAAAGTTTAATACATAATATTTTCTAAGCTTCAAATCATTCCAGTAAAAAATATCCTATACATAACAAGGCAAAAACATATAAATATGCTAAAAATATGGTGGAAAAAAAAAACTTTTTTTATATTTCCCTCATAAAAACATGGATAACCATTATTATTGAAAATTAATAAAGAAAGTAAAACATTACTAAAATGTCTGAAAGCAAAATAAATGATCAAGGTTATAGAAAAAGCCATTATCAGCTATAACCAGTAGGTTGGCCAATTTTGGCATAACCGACCCATATCCAGGTGTCAACTCCAAACATTGGAGAAACTTTTTTGACATAATTAAATTAATAACACACATATAATCCCATAGAGGAATACCAACTATTCATATCTACAAAATTAAGTATTTAAAAATTTGGTGTGGTGTCCAAATCTTTGAATAACAGCTGCATTTTAATGAATACACAAACATATAAAATAATTAAATACGTATACTAGTATACTAATATATGCGGATATAAATTTATTGGGGAGCTAATAATGTAAATTTTTAGACACTGTTAATAATCAGATTTTTTAAATTTTATTCATCTACATCTTTTTAATTTTACTATTTGAGCTACCTATTATTTCATCAATGATCAAAATTAGCTTTAGTACATTTTTCTTTTGATAACTGCCATCCAATCTTTCTCCAAATATTTATTAATAGCACATCACTTTACACCTCATATTTATTACAGATATGAATATTCTTTAGAAAAATGACTAGTCTTTAATATGTACTGTACACTAATAGTAAAATAAAAGATTAATAATTAAGATAAAGCAGGTAAAAATATCTATACTATACAGCTATGGATAACGTTTGTTTGTTTAGACAATAAGTGAAACATAAAACATCTTACCTAAAATCATAACTTAATTGTTCTGGATTTTTTTTTTTTAAAAAAATTCATTTTTTAAATATTTATGCACTGAATCCTTTTCTGATTTGGTCATTTTCTTTGCCTGGGTTCAATTATTAATGAAAATATAATCTTTAGAACAAAGAATAAAATTTTTAGCCCGATTTCAATCACTAAAATATGAATTCTTTTTTTCACAGAGGGAAAACTCTCCATGTAGTATCATAAAAAATTATGATCATGCGATGTTTAATGGTTAAAATATGAATTCCACACATCCTTTAATATTAATGATAGATTTTGATTTATTTTGTTTTTTTCTTTTGATCATAACTTAATTTAAAAATAAAAAAAAACATTCAATAACATTATAATTATATACCTACCTACATATAAATATACATATGCACAATCACACACATAAAGAGCAAAAAAAAAAAGTACAATAACATGAAATAATGTTTACATCCTTATTAAAATTTCAGAAACACACATCCATTATTTACTTTATTATATACATGTTTAATATGTTTTTGGCATAAAATGTAAATCATATATGATGTTCAGATATTGGTATTTAAAAAAGTCAAAATTCAACATCTAGATGAAGTCCATTAACAGATGTGCACACACACACAGACACACACATTAATAAAAATGTAAATAATTCTACACATGAGATTTTCTTTTATTTTTTTTTTTTTTTAAAAAAAAAAACATTCTAAAGATGGTAACTTACATCTTTTGCACTTGAACCAGATACTTCTATCCACGTTTTTGAAAAAAACGCACAAGAACCCAACATAAAAATGATGTAAAGTACTGCATGTATAGGATCCTCTATAATGTGAGATAAATTTTCTGGTGGACTCAAGTAATAACACAATCCACCAATAGGGTAAGATCTGGCTGGACCGCCACCTCCAACATCCTTTAATATAACAATAATAATATAACTTTTACATTTTTTTTTTGAATCTATATATAAATAAAATTTAAAAGATAATTATGTTTGTGTTCTTATTTTAATAAATATATGTATTTATAGGACTTTTTTATGGATGAAAGATGTTGGCTTATGATTTGTAAACATTTTATGCAGATTTAAGCACAGACTATACTATGAATACTTTTTATTCAATGATAAAATTAACAATTTAAATCATATGCATATATATATATATACATATTTATAATATCTGAAAAACATTCAACATTAACCAATATTGCTATAAATCAATTAATTGCTATTTCATTTACAAGAACTATGTTATACTATCAAATTCATTTTTCATATCTTGGACAAATGTGTGAAAAAATTAAACACTTTATTAGATTATGAATTTTTTTATCACATTAGTATCAAAAATAAATGTTCTTATAAATTGGATTATAGCAGTTTGTTATTTATAAATACTAAACTATGATGTTAAGAATCTGGACCAACTAACGAAGACTGGTTCTGACAGGGATCTAACAGCTGGTAAAATACGCAAAAAGAATGTTACTAATAATAATAGTTATGAATATTTAATTAATATAGCCTCAGCTATCCTAAACTTCTCAAGAAGTTCTAGTCTATAATCTATTGCAGCTAGTAATAAATAATACGCACATGATGTTAAATCCTTCACAATAAATACTAAATGAAGTTTATATACAGCTGTTATCCAATAATTAAATTCCTTAATGACCGTTGATTCTAGTTCTTTGATAGGCCATATAAATTTTACAAAAGTACTGATGATTCACTAACAAGTTAAAGACATTCATTCCTTTATTTAACATTTAAAAAATATAATATTATCATGACGTGAATCTAAGTTAAATCTTAGCAACATTCTTCAATTTTACTGATAAGAGAAAATACTCTAAAAACTTGAGCTGAATCGAGCCACTATGAAAAGTAATAACCATATAGATATATTCTAACTTAATAGTACTGAGTTAAGTTTCGGCGACTTCTTGCCAGAATCATAGTGCAAAATTAATTAACCAACAATGCCAGGAGCAGGCTGACTATATAGTTTATAAAATATACAAATTATTGCAATAAGAAATGTAAATTATAAAAGTCAGATGTTCCACTTTTTTAACAAAGTGATGCAAGACTCTCCTGTTCATTGAATTCAGGGTCACTTACAACAACCCACTCTTCCTTGAACTTTCTCTTACGATCATCCCTCTTTGTTCAGATGGTCTTAATAATAGAAGGAAAAAGCATGTGTCCTGTAGCAAACTCATGTTCCAGCAAAATTGATTTATATTGCTGGTTTTCAAGTTTTTGGAGTATTTCATTAGGATATGAAAAGAGTGTAAAATTAAATAATTACCCTGATAAGAGAAAAATAAAAGCCATCTGCTGCATTTCATATTGTCTGCTAGATATGCTAATATTCCAGGGGAATAAAATACCACCAATGTCTTAAATTTCTATACTTGAAGAATATACCAAACAGACCTTAGATAACCAGAAAAAATTTACACTTTCAAAATCTTTTTTAAGACTCTAAAAACTAATACAATGCAATTAAATTTAAATACTCACCACCGATGATGACTTTGTGACTCAAGATCATGATTCCCAGACTTACTGTAGTCATAATAATGTAACTTCTACATTATGTTAGTTCTGATACTATTTCCTGAAGGAATTCAGCAATCACCTTACAATTAATGTAATCCCAATTACTTAATTCACACCTTGTTTTAAATATATTTATCCTACTTAACTTTTTTAACGTAAAATAAATTTGTTTAATCTAAATAATTACATAAAGTTCTTTTCTATTTAGAATGTAATTACTCCTCCTCACTAGCACCATACTATAATATTAAACAACGCTGTTAAATGCATGGATATTCTTGCACCAGCCACAAAATAAAGACTTTGAGAAAATAAAAACGATCACCTTATTTTCTCAAAATCTTTATTTTGTGGCTAAGACAAGAGTATATTTGCATTTAACATAGCACGAAGTAAATTATAATATTTCAAAAGTGTTAAAAAAGATTATTAAAGAAATGGATTTAAAGTGAATGATTTATATATACCCAACAATGGTTTTGTTAACTGTTGTTTTATCAGCTGAATTATAAAACAGTTCAAAAATTTCCATAAATATATTAATCAATGAACTCTTAGTAGTGATGTGAAATACTGCACATTATATCTATATATATATATAATTAGTATGTGTATATATAATATACCATTATAACTTCTTACGGTTTACATTTTAAGTCTTTCATAAAATTAAAAATAAATGAATTTTCAACTTACTGCCCAAACTCCTAATAAGCTTACTAAAATATTTCCACTGAATTTCACAGCTAACATCTATAAATAATAATAATATATAAAGCAATCACAATAATATAATATATGCAAGAATAACTTAAATGTAAATGCTGGATTATTTTCTTACCTGAGAAATAACATAAAGATTAGATACAAGAGCACTTTGAAGAATTATAGGAATATTTGAAGTGTAGAATAATTTAATCGGATAGGAACTATACTGTCCTCTATATCTTGCCGATTTGATTGGTAAATCAACTCTGAAACCCTTAAAAAAAAAAAAAATATTGCAAATGAAAAAATTTTAAATTAGGATTTATCCTAAAAACATACTTCTTAAAGTAATAATAAAAAAAAAGGCATTACTTTTAAAGCTTAAGTTAAAAATGCAGATAAAATTTTAGAACGTTTAGCCCAATATTAACAGATTTTATAGATATTTAAAAATTTGACTCATTTCTGAATCAATATAATAATAAAATTTCATTATATTGAATCAACATTTGCCACATTTTGATAAAGTGATTACAAATATAAGATGAAATGAAATTTTTAAGTTTTAATTTTACTGAAACTCATTTTTCTTTAAAATTGTGTAAAATCTTATATAAATTTTTTTAAAGAAAAATGGTGAATGAAGAAAAACATATTCTCTATTAATTAATCATTTTGTTAACATTCTGCAAATATGAAACTTCTAAATGATGTGCTGATAATTTTATTAAAAAAGTTTATATTAATGAATATTAAAATTGATATTAACATGATTAAAGCACTAAAAATATAACCATAAAACTGAATCAATAAAAAAAAAATGAACTAACTACTGGAGAATTAGTTTTTATCCATTTTCTAAATAATATCGAAAAAAAATGTGAAAAGGCATGTTATTTCTGGTTTAACGTAAAGTTACATAGATTCACACAAAAATAGATAAAAGAAATAATGGTGAAATTGTCTTTCTCAATACACCAACTAATAAATACCATTTTCTCGTATAACTATCATTAAGAATCAGACCCAACATATCTTATAGAATGAGAGAAATAAATATCATATAGCTTACTTCCACATTACAGTTTATAGATAAATTACAAATTAAAAATTCACAACATATACAAATGAAGCTATTTAGAACTTAAGGATGGCAAATAAAAGTAGTTATCACAGTAATATGAAATTAGTTTGTACACAAAATTTCCAAATGGTGAACTGTTTGACTAATTATTTGTTTTAACAACTATTAAAAATATTAGACATTTCTAATTTGTCAGCTTTACAACTTCATAACATTTTTTAAAGTTTATTAATAAATTTCTGCAAAAACAATGACATGAATTTTCTTAATTTAAATAGAAATTATCATGAAATAAATTTAACTAGATTTTTTAAGCAGCAATTTTCCCGTTTAAAATTTTATAATGAATAAAACTATTATACATAACGAGTAACTCCTCACAGCATACACTTTAAAATCTCAGTGCATTCGCCCATGAACATCAACTTTTAAAGCATAAGTATATGCTTATGCTTAAGAGTTTATAGCTACATAAACCAGTCTTTGCTCACCGTGTTTAAATCATGGCTTCAATCTATTGGGTACCCGAGTTTATAATTTATCAATTGAATTGTGCAAATCTTTAAGATCTACTGCAGGGGAGAGATACAATCTCATTTTTTATCCACATGCAACAATTACTTATTTATAATATTACATATATACATGCATTACATAAGTAACATTATATTACAATAAATAAAACTGCAAAACACCATTGCTAATTTGGAGAAAATAGATATTAATTAAATATCATTAAATCAACAATTTGTCTAAAACATAAGACAAATAGTTATAATTATACAACCTTCATTTATACAATATGTTTCTAGATCATTTTAAAGTTTCATCTTATTAAATTTACACAGTTCTATATATTGAAAAAACAATCACGGACAATGATCAAATATTATGGTTTGGTCACAGTTCTATTAAGACAAGCAGCCCTCTATAACGAGTGCCATCTAGTGTAAGATCGAAATTAGTAATTACTAAATGCAGGTAGACTATTTTCTGGATTTTGCCTTAATTAGTGCCTATAATTTTTCCAATTCTGAATTCAAAACCTCACTGATAAATAAAAACCCCAGAAACCAATTAGAGGATAGGCATATGTTTAAGTTGGGAAGTTTGGTGATTTATTATTATATAACTATTACATAAATTAGAGTTAATAAATTAATTAATTAAAGTAATTTATAAATAAATAAAAAAAAATAACATACCTGAAAATATATTACAATAGCAAACACTAATACAGTGGCCAACAAATTCATTAAATTGGGAAGATTCTGACGATAAAAAGCTTCTCTTAAACCGCGCACTTTATCTTGTCGGGTGGCCAATAAGTGGAACAAAGCAATTATAGCACCTTCAAATTCCGTACCTTAAAAAAAATTATACATATATATATTCAATAAATTATATATGTGTATATATGCAAAAAAACATTATTTTAAACTCTTCTATATTAATATTATAGTTCCCCATCACAAACAATATTTCTTAACCAGTATAAATCAGTTTAATCCAACAATTCTTTTTCATTTTCTTCTTTCTTTTATTTTGTCGAATAGTTTGACAACCTTCAATAAATTCCATACTTCTTTATCAATCATGTAAATAAATTCATCAAGATCTTAAGTTACTCAATTTTTTTTCAAATTTCATCATATCTAAAAAAATTTTAGTCATTCATATTGTCACTCCATAAAATCTTCCAATATGCTTTAACAGTTTCCGGTTCTAATTTGTCGTTCATTTCTTTGATAAAAAATTATTGTGTCCACAATAAGGAGTGATTATGAAAATTCCATTAAACATTAGGACTGATGCTATAAGTTTTCTCGAATCTAAATAAAATATTAAAATACACTAAACAAAATGCAGCAATAAAATTTTAGATTAAAAATACAAACTACACATTTTACTCTTCGTAACAAATAGATTGACGATAACCAGATGCATTATCTCTTAGCAGCAGAATTTTGAATTCTACTTTTTTCTGCCTTAAGTTAATTCTGAACTTTGGGAGTAAAATAATAATGGAACCATTTCATAAATAAAATAGCTGTATTGCCAGAATAAGAAACTTATTTTTTTTATTCTTGCTTTTGGGAAAAGCAAAGACTCTTATAGTAGTAACTCCTACCTTGATAATATAATCTGTATTAAAATCTTTCACTTGTTTTCTAAGTTGCAAATGCTCACTCGATTGAGCATTTTCTTTGAGATACCAGACAGTTGCACGATTAAATTGTTCTGGAAGATAGCCCTTTTCTTCAAATATTTCTTTCCCTTCTGCAAGAAATATTGCAGCAACCACATTAGAAGTAAAACACAACCTGTTCAATAATTCTAATGTTTTTAAGTTGGTATCTATTCTTAAACGTATGCATCATTCTCACTTGACTTCATTCTTGAATTAAAGAGCTCATGTACAATCAACACATTTTGACACAATATGGAACTGTCTAGACTCTAAGATTATTTTTTTATTTATATCTTCCATCCAAAAATTCGACACCATTTCATTCTTCATTAAATAATATTTACCATACACTGTGGATGTAAACTTAGCACTTTTAAAAGTACAAGCAATCCTAGAATGAACGTATTTTTCTTTTTCTTTTTTGCTAATTTGCAAATAGAGGATTTGTTCTTATTAAATAACTGGCCACCCTCAGTACATATTTCCTTTTTCTTTCAAACCATGTAAATTATTTTCATTTTATTACATGAACAAAGTGCTTTGTTTTATTTTAGGTTTGGAAACTATTGTAAATGAACTTTAAAAAATTTGAAAACTAGCAGAGAAATGTAATATGGCTCATACATTGCCTTCTGAAAGACTGCAAAAATGTGTTAAAGATTCTGTAAAATTAACTGCAAGTCAAAAATGGGTGCTGTTAAATAGGTAAATAAATATGCATTTTATGAATTTTTATATTTGGTATTTTTGTCAAATCATAGTTTTTGAGAATATGAATTCAAAAAAAAAAAAGATTATATGCAAACAAAAAGGTTTATACTGAAAATACAGTGAAGCCGCAATTTCATATTGCAGCATTAATATTAGCAATCAATTATTATGTTTATGAAAGATTGCTTTAATAATCAGTGGAATGCTAAAATAGGAGTGATATTTTTTGAGTATAATCTCGTGTAATGTTAGTGATCCCTTTAAGCTTTGATTTCTCTCCATGGTAGCTTTTAACAAATTTTATTCTCCCACCTTTAGTAAATGAAAAATATTGTCAATCATTAAGCAGTTTAAGTTTTGATCACTAATTCTTCAGGGTCTCCCATTTTTAAACTCTAGAATTCTGAGGTTTCTTCTCACAAATTTATAAGACTTAAAACTACTTCTCTCATATAATTCTTAGCATTTCCATAAGGTTCTATTAATAAAAGAAAAAGTATTTATTTAGCGTGCATTTCCATTCCTTTGCTACATGAGTACTTATATTATATAAATGACCCCATTATTTTGTCAATATACAAACTAAAAATGATCTATCTTTGCATATTAACAGACTTCCAACGTGAAAAAGTTTTACGTTAATAGTACAATGCACTCATTTTGCTTACATCTATGATAAATGCCTGTTAGATTAATCATAATTTATCCAAAAATATACTTGCATATAATTTATTAAAGTTTGAAATAATGCCAATTTATTGTGAAAATTAATTAGTATGTAGCACATCATAGATAAAGAAAAAATTTTAATTTCGGTTTAATAAATAAAAGTAACACAAAACAATCTTAATTTTAGACTAGATATTTCAAAATAAAGTAGATGTTACAATGTCAAAATAATATTTTTGAAGATAGAATGCACTAGCCCCGATTAGCAATCATTTTTAAGTTTTCTTCATCAACCTAGTGTAATGTTTTTGATATAAACAAAAATTTCATCATCAAGAAAATTGTCTCCATCACTACTCCAAATGACAATGGACTCTGACAGACTGCAACATAGTATTTGTTTCTTAGTTTTTATCAATAATGCTGAATGAACCCTTTATATTGACATATGACAAGAAAGCAATACTGTACAATTTTTTTTTTTAATAATTTGAATTCAAACATGATTTCATAAAAAGAATGGAAATTCTTCAATTGAAGACTGGGATTCGTCAAATGTGATATGCTATTTACCAATTTCCTAACATTCACCTGATGTTGAAAAATACTGGCAATATAACTTTATCAACTGTTTTAATTCCCTCCCTTTCTAATTCTAAAATAAAATGAATTTAATGTATAAATTACAGTACGTTAGAAAAAATAACTGGATATTTTTAATTCAAAATACTAACCTCTACCAGTGTTAACAGTTGCGGGACTAAAAGCTTTCCAGACAATTGTTTCACAAATATTTGTGGCTATAAATAGTGAAATACCCGATCCTAGACCATAACCTTTCTGAAGTAATTCGTCCAATAAAAGCACAATCAAACCTGCTACAAAAAGCTGAAACACAAAAAAAAATAATAATAATTATCAAAATAAATTTTTATTACTAGTATATATTTTAATAAATTATTTATATAGATGATGTGACAATTTAATTTCGGAATGCACCTTTGTAAAATATATTATAACGGTCAGGAACGCAATGACTCTTACCTTATAACCCTGCCCCAGGGCGCCATCAGGCCAATTGAACCTGAAAATTTATATAGGCCAGTAGGTACTTATAATAAGATCCAGAATTTAAATAAATACAACTGAAATGCCCCAGTCACTAGCTCATGAAGCAGCAGAGATAAAGTATACTTTATTTTAAAGAAAGATAGTAAAAAATAAGAATAAGCCACTGCTAGATTAACAATACACAAAAACATTTCTTTTACAGATATATAATATTCAGAATTATTTATTTTAGTATAATGTTTACTTTAGAATTTGATTTAATTTACATCTTAACTTTTTATTTTAGAAGTTCACACAGATGGATTAATTAATATTTTATTAGACTGTCGAGTATGGGTAGACTAAATAGACTGCACTCGAAATAGAAAATATTCTACATCCCTTATTTAACCCCAGGCCAAAAGTTCGCAGACAAACTAACGCCAATCTATCTAATATATCGATGTATTCAATGCAGCATGAATATGACAGCACAATACCATACTGTCAGAAATGTACATCTGAACAGCGTGATTATTTAGAAGAAATGTCCCTCGTCCAGTACAGGAATGCTATGTCTGTCAGGCGAGAAGAACAATACAAAAAAAAAATCCATAGGAAGGGATTGCGGTCCCTTTTGCCGACTTACAATCCCATTCCATAGGCTAATGGGGTGATCCAAGGAGCAGGAAATACCATCAGTCTCCGATGGTCAATAAAAAATAGGTTTATTTTGCCCAAGTGCGGCGTATATGATCCTGTACATAGCGGATCTTCATACTACATTTACTAATTACACCAATACATCCAACCATTAACCCAATTTAACTGCGAAACAAATAACCTGTGATTAACCCTCTCTTAAACTAGCATAACTTTACAAATCTATGCGGCCATCCACACCCAATTTAAATTTAACACGATTTAAAAGTTTTAGCTTAATAATAAAAAATCATAATAAACACTCAAAAGACAAAAATAAATAAATTAATGGAAATGATTTAAAAATACATATAATAAAAAATAATTATCAATAAATGACTTAGTTTGATCAGATAGGAATTTATATTTCCATTTAAATACTGGGAATTTTATATTTAAAGTTCACGAGTTATTTAGAGTTCTTACGGTTTAAAAGTCCATCCTTAATTAATTGCTTGTGATT
The DNA here is from genome assembly GCA_028023455.1 of Epiperipatus broadwayi. Taxonomy (NCBI): domain Eukaryota; kingdom Metazoa; phylum Onychophora; class Udeonychophora; order Euonychophora; family Peripatidae; genus Epiperipatus; species Epiperipatus broadwayi. Next base: position 2,041,178 of record JAQFVV010000017.1, read on the forward strand.
TGGATCCTGTGCCACGTCGTCCTGGGGAGACCGATGTGCTGTCAGCCGTTCTGTTGGTATTCATCCGGAGGTCCTTTGCTCTAGCTGGTATAGCTCTTTGTAGGATTTTATTGCAGGACCCTGGTGTCTTGGGTCCACAATATAGGGAAATGATATTTCATTTTTTTCTTTTGGAAAAACTTAAGGGATTGAAAGTGCATCTTTTCAATCTCTTCTTCAACTCTCCCCGAAACTCAACACCGAACTCACTGAAAAACTGACTTTATTTCCAATCTTTTCATTTTTATATCAAACATCCGGATTAACTGAACATGACATCATGACAATGACGGTTCTTTCACTATGGTCCGTTTCCTGAGGGATTTTATTGGTTATTCTGTTCTTATTGTCTTTATCTCCTATCTGACCTTTAATCATAAATTTTGAGATGCCCAAGGCTAGTTTACTTAGACTAATTAAAAATAATTTCCATTTTTAGTCTTTTACACAATACAAGTAATTAAATTTTGTACATTCTTAAAGATATATTTTTATCTTTAAACCTTTTAAGTTTTTTCTTAAAATTTAGTTTTAAAGTACTTTTTTTTTTTTTAATAAAGTTTTCTTTTAATATTTTTCCATCTGTACGATTTTATATATATACCTGGGTCTCATTTTATGCGGTAGATAGATTCCTCAAAAAATGCGCACAAAAATAAACGTAACTTACCTTGAAAAATGGGGGATAGGTTCTGTAATTTTTGAAATCGGCATAAAAGCAAAGCAACAAGGAAAAATTACTTTAAAATTCGCATTAAAAAACTAAGGAAATAAAGTATAACTAATAAAAAATTTCAAATATTTGAAAAAATTAATATAAAACAAACTTTTTTTATTAACTACAGTATCAATTTTACATTTTTTCATACATATTTTAATCATTATCGCTTTTAGACAATATGCGTTCGTTTGTGAGCTAGTAAGAAATCAGATTCGTGACGTGATGTACAACTAGCGCCACTTTCAGCCATGTGCTATGTTAATGGTTTTCTGTTTCTATATTAAAAAAATGATATCGCAATCAAAACAAAATATCATTAGAAAGATTATTTTCAGTTTATAAAATCTTTATTATTTATTTTAAAAATCTAAAAAAATATTTATTTCTGTTAATATCTAACAAAATGTTTTAAAAGTTTAAAATGTTTGAATATTTATTGTGATATTTTTATACGTACGTATAAATCTATTATTATTACTTACTCATTAGTATAAGTAGGTTATTTACATAGAAGCTAAGCTTCTAAATACAGCTTCAGGCCATATTCACGTTAGCTGCTAATATAACGTTATATTTTTGAAAAAAAAAAAAAGGATTTCAAGTCAAAATAAGTTATATAAATAAATATAGTGAAATATGAAAGATATTGAAAAGAAACATGAATCGCATAACTTCAAAATTGCATTAAAATAATCCGCATAAAACGAGACCCAGGTGTATACAAGTTTAAATAATTTTTAATTTTCAATTTTTAAAAACAAATTTTTATTTGTGAACTTTTTATTCTTAATTTCTAATTTTATTTATTAGAATAATGTAACAGCATGTGTGCCCATTACAATATACATAGGAGAACTATATACTAGTGGCTAGTATGGCTTTCAAAATATTATTCTACATTGATTTAAATGTCATTTTATTTTATGGAAGAAAGCCTGAACCTCATTTTCTAGAACACTGTTCAATACCTCACACTTTATTAGACCAGTATGACTTTTAATTTTGGAAATAGGGAGAGATCACAGGGAGCTATGTTAGAATTGAATAATTGATTTTTTGACCAGAAAGTCTTTCACTGAAAATGCACTGTGACTTGATTAATTACTATAATAAATGGTCAACTTGCCAGTAGTTTTTTTTTTAACAGAATCTCATAATCTCTTTAGCATTTCGAAATATCATTATTTGGTTAATTAATTTGTCCCTATTAAATAAGTTATTGGTGGACTATTCCTGTAATCACAGAAATACACCACCATAGACTTAAATTATAAGCATGATATTCATGCTATTTTAGGATGTGGTGAATCCAGAGATTGCATGGTAGATTACAGTGTTGCTGGGTCATATGAAAACAAATGTATATTTGAAGATCAAACAGAACTTCAAGCTCTGTTCAGCCATCAAGATCTGAGGCACAAACTTCTCAAAATTTTTCTCATGCCCAATTTTTCACTTAAAATTAGCCCATTTTTTGATTAATGTGTAATTTTTCATCTATTAATCACCCGTTGGACTGTATCACATCCTGCATTCGATTAATGTCAATCATTTTAGTTCCCAGCTATCCATTCTGAGATCATCATGTCACATCTTCTCACCCATCTACTCAAACACTCAATTTTTTCATAGCATCTTCGCCACATGCCACTTTCAACAATTGTACCATTTCAGTAGTTTTTCCGATTTCCATAAAGAACCTTATGTTAATACACTGTTTAAAATTTCAATTGGTCATTTTTACTATAATAGTCATATGATGTTTTTTATTACTTTCCCAATAGTTAGCTTGAAATTTGTGCTTGTATTAGTTCAAACATGAATATTCATGTGATTTTGATACAATAATTCACGGCCATCCCAGAAATTAAAAGGTCACACCTTGTAATTACTTGTTTATGTATATAATGTAATACACACACACACATATATAAAAGTATATAGCATTCACAAACAAATACTTTACAAAAAAATCACTAACATAAACCATACCTGAATAATAATGAGAAGACATACTCCAGCTCCTATATCTGCAGGATCACCGTACATTCCAGTCATGACATATACAATAGCTTGTCCAACCGTAATGACCATACCAAATACTAGACAAGAACAAATACAATCATTTCACTAATCATTCCCATCTGACAAGACATGCAAATAACAGATACTAAAATAGATCAAAACTGAAACTGTTGTGGTTTTAAGGAATTTCTATTTAATATAATAAACCCCATGAGACAATTCTGTATAATTATGTGTGTGCTTTATATATATAACACAACTATGCTGGTGTAAAATATTTTTTCAAAACAGCATTATATTAAGTAATAGTTTATATCCAGCAAGTTCCTGTAAAAAGAAATTAATTCTTACAATAATTATTTTGAGATTAGAGGTCCAAATCAAATTAAAGCAATTTGCATTGTTCATATTAGATATAATTGAGACCATCCATTTTTGTGAACTTTAGCAGGATTGGGCCCTTTTATGTTTAGGTTAGCACAAAGAAAGCGTTCTTTTCTATCAACGTCACAATTTACTATTTCAATTTGAATTTTTTTTCCTCCTCAAAAGCATTTAGCTGCCTAGTATTATCGTTATTCAATTATAGTTTCCTTTTATTGCGTTTCAGCGCACATAACGTATAAGAATCAAAATAGAAAATTTAATCTTGCACCACCAAAGATAAGAGATTGTATTGTACGATTATACTATCAATTATAATTTATCATTTATTATTATTAGTAAGTACTTCCCCAACTGTTCTACAGACTATCTTTCATTAACTCTTGTAGTTGTTACGTGAATGTTTTCAAATTATCTTTATCATCTGCACAGTATTTTATTTCTTTACGAATGTTCATTTTCCCACTCATTTGTCTTTTTTCTACACGTGAATGTTAAAAATTACCAAGTTATTATTGGTGCACTGTGCCCCATATACAGAAGTTCAATGCAGGTATGTCCTAACAGATTAAACTTATTGCAATAATTGCACTTTTTATGTACAATAATTATTAACTATATGCTCTTTATAATAAATTTAATATATCACACTAAATAGCCTTTTAGGAACCTTAATTATGAATTATAAATAAATAATAATGATCACAAAATTGTCCACCTGGATTTGGATGAAATTTAATTTCCATGTATAACAGAATTTATATGGACAGAATGAGTATAAATTATCTTTACATATTTAATAATTATTTGTTCTATTATAAGTATAGGTGCACTTTCTGATCAAATACAAATAAAGTATATGCAAATGATGTCAAATATTATCCTTTGATCTTTAATAACATAACAGCCTTCTTTCCTTCTACTTCTTTAACAAACAATTCATATTGTTTGGTTTGGACAAAAGCATTCATTGATTTCTATATATCTGTATACTCAGCCCCCATCCCCATCCCACTCCAAAAGACAATAAATAACAATTGAGGAGTTAGTGTTTTAAAAAAAGTTCATGGTATTATGTTTTAATATCTTCGTAAACTAACATTTTTTAGATACTACCGAACATTCAAAATTAACATATTTAATCAATGCCAAACATTTCTTTTATTTATATAAGATATTGTTTGTGCTTTTTTTTTAATTATTTGCCTATATAATTTCACTGATCTTGAACTCATTTTCTAGGAATGACATTATAAAAATTAATCACATTTTCTTATTATGTTCATTGTTACAGTTGCAAATCAGCATTCAAATTTAAAGAGCAAGAATTGGGCTGGAATTCTTGCTTAGGCAACAAAATTAGATTCAAACTTATTAATTTCTCTGAAAAATTTGGAAATTCATGCAGTATTATTATTTTCCCCTAACAATCATTAAAATGAATCATTTACTGTATAACGGTCGGGAAATGAAGTGAAATTTACAGTCTTACCGTATCTGCCGTACAGGGCGCCATTAGATCCATTTGAACCTAGAAAATTTATAGAGTAGACAGATACGCGCTGTTAAGATCACGACCGCCAGCCCTTGCCACTAGCTCATGGAGTAACAGAGTTTTAAAACATTTATTAAATATATTTCTTTTAATAAAGAATAATAAAAACAATTACTAGATCACTGTCAGTACTAATAACACAAAAAGTAACATTATTTACGTATATATAAATAATAACACAAAGTTAAAAAAATAAATTATGCTTTATTTTGTTTCATTATCATAATTTTATTTACTTTTTACTTTAATTTTTAATCTTAGAATGTCGAGTGTAAGTAGACCACCCAGACGACACCTTTAAAAGATCTTCAAGGCACTTGACTCCAGGCTAAAGGTCCGCAACCACGCCAATGCTCGCTTCCAGATATATATCCGCAATCAATGCAACGTGAGCATGTTAGCATCAAACCACGCTGACAGGAATGTACATCTGAACAGCGTGATATTATCTGAAGAAGCATGACCTTCGTCCAGTACAGGAATTTACGTCTGTCTGGCAAAGGAATCATGCATGTAATATAAAGAGAAAAACTCTACGTATGGATGGGAGAGCGGACTATCTTGCCGGCTTATCGTCTCAATCCATAGACGCTGGAATGGGTCAATGGCGCAGGAAATACATCTGCATCCATTGCAACAGTATGACTACCTCTTTGGGGTCATGCATTCAGTTGGACTCGTCGCCCTTATGTGCTAACACACTTCACATTACATTAATGTAAACGTCCATATATCTCTCCACCAGCATTGATACAACTACGAAACAAATAGTTCGAAGTCAAACCCCTAATCCAAACGAGGCTAAATGGCTACCCGCACTCAACTTACATTTAAATCAATTTATTAATTTAATTCTAAAAAAAATCTTTAGTTTAAGGTTTTAAAATCATTTTACAATAACGCATTATATTTAACTTATTTTTACTACAAATACTATTTAATCTACTTTTCCTTTCTTTTAAATTCAATAATGCACAAATAACGATAAGTGTTTTCATCTTTAAATTTAAGTTTGCAATCGCAAACCCCTACCCTATTACAAACAGATCTTATTAAACATGAATAAATAAAAAAACAATACATATTTTAAGAGACTACGTTTTAACTTTAGATCAGAGTTTAAAATTGCACAGTTTATAAAAAAAATAAAGTTCAGGCGTGCTCATGAAAGAAAGTCTATAGTTCATTTTAAAGGCAAATAAAGTTCAAAGATTTTAAAGTTTAAGAGAGTTTATATTTCATTTTATCATTTATACATCTATACTTTCCTTTGTCCGTGCTTATTCCTTTGCGACGAAGATCTAATTTACGCAAGGGCCCTTTTCTTGCGGACGATGACGCTTTATAAAGTTTGACGAGGATTTCTATGTATGGCACCAGTGGTTCAATCCTGGGATCCGTGAAGAGGAAAGCTAACTTCAGCCGGCCGAACCGAAGAAAGCCCAATGAAGCCGGTTACATTCTTTGTGACGGCAACAATAGCTTTATTAAATTTTCTTACTTTTAGCAAAGACGAAGGAATTCAAATTTTTAATTTTTCTAATCTCCAACTAACTATTTCTTTTGGATTTTTCTTTTTATAGTCCTCAGGCACCTTATCTCTGGAATACACGGATCCATCAAACATATTTCATAACTATATTTCATTGGTTCATTGAGTTTGTGGCTAAGTAGATTTTGGGTTTTCCACTGAGGTCTGTGTCTATATCTTAATGCGGGAAAAGCAAGTCTTTTGTTTCTATTCCTCGACTCTTTTATCTCTTTCGTAATCATCTTTTCAATGGTCATTTTGCCCTAAGGATCTGTTTGTAATTCTTATTTTTAAGATTAAAAACTCTGTTATTTTTAAAATTAAAAGGCTTTTTATTATATTTTATTTAAAGATTAGAATCTTTGTTTCGATTCTATAATTTTTTTAAAGCTTATTTTATTTCAATATTTAAATTAAACATATTAATAAATTAATAATTCGTTATTTGTGCATTTTGAATGTTTGTGTTTTTAATTCAGTATTAGATATTTACAAAACATTAAGTATTAGAATTTAAATGTAACGCATATATATATATATATCCCGTTACAACTGCAATATGGTTTGAATATGTTAGTACAGATATTTTGCGAAGACATAATATCTAGTCTGCAAATTTTCTAGCAGATGATTCTTTGTGATCAAAATCAGAAACTGGAAAATACGGAGAACTAAATATTATTCATGATAATTTATTAACTATAAAATTTGTCCAAAATAAACTGAAACATTGATATAAAGGTTTCATTTAGAATACACATATAAAGATTATTTTCTTTAAATGTAGCTACAAGTGATATCTGTTATAGTAAAAAATGTAATTAGCAAGACAATTAAAGATTGATTCTTCTTAAGATAGTTTCAAAAAAAAGGACAAAGTATAAATTACATAAAAATTTAATTATAATAATGCCTACTGACAATAACTTTTTCCCCATCAAAAACTCGAATAAAAGATAATTTAAAAAACTAGGAACAGAGAAATGAATTTAATGCTAATCTTGTTGTTTATGTTACTATCTACTTTTGCTACACACAGTTCTATTTTTGAGAAGATATACATTTTTTTTCTAAATAATTTTAAAAATATTAATATTCATTGTTTAAACTGAATGAAGTGGAAGAAAAATAATTGTACGAAGAACAAATTCTATAAAAACTATGTATAAAGAAGTTTAAGATTAAATAACTAGTCATTACAGAAGAAATATTAAACAAAAATTACAGACAGGTCTAACACCTACAATGCTACTTAAGATTTATTAAAACAATGTTGTTTGAAAAGAAAGAATTAATAATGTTGGAATGATTAAATCCAATAGTTTAGGTAATAATATGAAAGAACAAACAGATAGTAAAGATGAAGTTAATAAAATTGTGAAAAAGTGCAATAAAATTACAACAATTTTAGAAAAGATTAATATTTAGGAAATATTGAAGTAACGAAGGAAAAATAAAAATTAAATAAAGATTATTTTATTTGAATGGTTATTTTGTACAGAACAGAAGAAACTCAAGAGTAAAAAAAAAAAAAGAAAACAAGTTTAAACAGATAATAGCTAAAAATATTAAGATATAAAAATAAAAAATGGCAAAGACATTTACTGAAGAGATAAAAAAAAACTGAGATTGAAATAATGAGGATATGTTACGGAGAAGTGTCAAAGAAAATAAAAGGAAATTAACAAATCTTAAGATAAGAGGAAGAGGATTAATTGTCTGCACCAGAATAACTAAGAGAGAAACTTATACAAAATACTTGGAATGACGGAAAATATTATAGTAAATTGATAAAACAAATAATGGCTAAGAGCAATAAAATATAATTTTCAAAATTGTCAAAACAATGATTTTCATTCATTCAAATAGCAATTTCATAATTCATAGGAAAAAAATAGATAATTCTCAAAACATTATTTATTTATTTTTTTAATCACCCTATATGAGTAATTAACATCTTCACAGTTCATTCTTTTTATTGAAATGACTATCTCTGATTTTGTAATTAGTTACCTTGCACAGTTTGGCGTAGTTCATAGGGCATCCGATTTGGGATTGGGACGTTCCACGGATCGATTCTGGCACTTGGACTTATTATGAACTTCCGAGCAATAAACCCATCTGCGTTGTTTTTTTTTTTTTTGTAATTAGATCAACAAACTTTATTTCATATAGAAATGATTTATTGAAGGCAAAGTACTAATGATTTTGTTCCTTTCAAAATGATTGTTTTAAATCAAATTTGTATAGCAACAAAAATATCCTTTTTATATATACTTTACCAAATTAAGCTACACATTTTTCCTATTAAATAATGCTTATTAACATGTAATATTGAGAAAATGATAATGTACATATCAACTAGTAGCGTTTCCTTAATCAAAGTATAACTACAAGTAATAATAAAAATGTAACAATATTTAATTAAATGCTTAATTCTTACATTTTTGGGCACCATTAAATAAAGCTCTATCTTTTGGAGTATCGCCAACTTCAATAATTTTGGCTCCAGCAAGAAGTTGCATAATAAGACCTGATGTGACAATAGGTGAAATTCCTAATTCCATTAATGTTCCTAAAAAAAAAAAAAAAATTATTTAATTCATAAATATTGTTTTGTGTGTGTGTGGGGGGGGGGGGGGTAATATATGCACACATCCTCACATTAATGATAAATGTATCACACATTTATATAGAATTATCTTACCTCTATTTGAGGCTAAAATTACTCTCATCCAGTAAAATGGATCAGCTGAATCCGAAGACATGATCCCAAAAAGTGGAATCTGAAAGAACAATGAATAAAGTTAAAACAAAAAAGTAAAAAAAAAAAGGTAGAATCCATTAAATAAAAGTACATCAATGCAATATATACATATTTCTGAAATTGATTACATCACTGATGGAATTGATAACAAAAAAAGTCAACAAGAATTTCAATGGCTATACAGGCTTTTGATACAAGTCATAAATTATTCTGCACCATTTGAAATTAATCTCTGGAAGATAATTGAAGCAATGATTAATATGGAGCAAAGATTTGGAGAATTAGAAAAGAGGAAATTTTACAAATATGATGTTAGGAAAGTGTAAGAAGGATAAATTTAAAGGGCAAGATTAGAAATGAAATTTATTTTTAAAAAAAAGACATGAAATAAGACTATTTTAAGAATAAATTATGAGGGAATTGGATATGTACTAAATGGTGGAGAGATTATAAAACATATTGGAAGATACATTGGAGATGAGAAGTAGAGAATAAAACTTTGATACAAGATAACTTTAAGTATGACTTCTTAAAAAAAACCAATCAAGTAATTTGAGTGGTCATGCTGTTAGAAAATCTATAGTGATCCCAAAGTATGGTCATAAACTCTAGTACCTTAAATTATCATAAAGTTGAATGCCTGAGCTAGTTTTGCCTATTCTCAACTAACTTGCAAAAGTAGTTGATAACCTCCCACATCCTAATATTCTACACTCACTTATCAATTTTTATTAATCATTAATTTTATATGCACATAACCTAGAATTCGTACCCACTGAAAACATGAAAAATTTTTGGTATTCCAAGCAAGCTTGGGATTCATTTTAGATAATCAATACATCGCCAATCTAGTTAGCCATCCAATTATTGGTCAGTAAATGAATATCTAATTAGCTCAATAATTTAGGTTCAATGCAGTCTTGTTTATCTTTTTTTACCCACAAATGTATAGATATTTGTGAGGATATGAATATGAAGAATTTGTAAAATACACTATAAGCAGAATGGATGACGGAAATATAGTACCAGATACAAAGAACAGCATATAAATAATGTATTTAATTTTTAATGCAAAACATTAGATGAAAAGGAGACCAAATCCTATTAACGCATGTTTGAGTACTACAGCAGACACACAAAGTGACATGAAGTGATAAAAAACACTAATGGTGATCCATATGAATACTCAAGATTGGTCTCTAAATCTTTTAGATAATATTCTTATACACTGTTCACGGCACTAAATCTACAACGTTATTAATGATGAGAATTCATTATCAATTTCTAGCGATAGAAATTGTAATTAACAAGTTCTTGTGAATTATTTAGTTCCAACTACAATATTTAAATATCAGAATCTACTGGAAATATAAAAAAAAAAAGATGAAAGAGTGTTTAGCCAATGGAAATTATAGATAGATAAATTACAGAGCAAAGTTGAAAGGGTGCAAGCACATTTGTGCCACAGATTTTTTTTTATATCATGAAAATGAAAGAAGTAAATCCACCATTTTCATTATTTGTCTTTTATAACATTATTATGTTTGTATTTTTACTTAAATTTTTACTTTATTGAAATTTTGCAAATTTTTAGAACAAATTAATCAAAAGCTGTTAAAACCATTTTTCTAATATTTTTCTGTTTTTTTTGTAAGTTCAATTTTAATTTTAAAAAGTATTTCCATTATTTAAAGTTATGCTTTAGCAAAATTCATATGAAAAATATTACATTTTGCAAAAATAATTATTTATTTAACCTCCAGGCTAAAATGAAGTCTTATTTTTGATTATTTTTTAGACAAATTGTTTATTAAATTTATATCTATAGAATAAAAAATGCAAAGTTAAAGTAAAAAATAAAACTTTATTCATTTAAACAATGCAACTATAAAAAAATCTGAAAAAAAACAACAAAATCAAATGTGCTGACTTTATTCCAAAGGATGAATATTCCAAAAAATATTTTCACACATGATTTAATAAGATTCTACATATATTGATAGTAAGAAGTATGAAAATCCAGTTGACAAAGTAAACATCAGAAATCCTTCTAAAAAGTCTGTGTTATCCTGATGGAAAATGGCTTGGTTATCAATCAAAAAAAAAAAAAAAAAACAATACAACACAAGCTGTAAATTTCCATCATATATTTTGGGTCATTAATATACTGTTAATGTAAGCCAATGCATTTGTAATATGATGGTATCTCATGCAGAAATAGTAACTTATCCATTCTTATGACCACATCACTGATTAAATATGAACTTGATTGGTAGCACTTATATAACATCATTAATTCACAGTGAATACAAACTTGATACCATTCCATCGCCACACACTTTTCTATTCATAAGGCTTATGATGCTGTCAAAAGAATAGTTTGCAAAGACTTGAAATATCCAGTCTATTATCATTACCATAACTTGTAGAATACCAACTTCAGTAGCATAATTCTGCAACTGCCTATATATCAATGAAAACAAGCTAATTGAACTAGTTTTACTTTGACAACAGCTGGTCTCTTCCTACAATTAATATTTTTGGAAATTTAGTAAACTCTAGTAATAGTAGTACATCCACATAAGACTACTTTTAATTTTATTTTACAAAGTCAATAATGACACTCTCCCCCCAAATTCAAAGTAATGTCAATTTTCTTTTTTGGATTCCAACATCTTGAATAGTAAAAATTTATATTTATTATTAATTTTTATGTGTATTGTTAGTTGTCTTTATTTACATGTTTTTATTTACGAATTACTTGCAGTAATCTATTTACAATTATTAGTTTTAAATAGTAACAATCAACCCTTAAGCTATCAACAATCTCAACCTGTAGTCATGGCAACCTCCTTTAACAATAAAGATATTACCACCTTTATCTATGGTTTAATATGTTTATATAGACACTAAAGATTTCAACTTGAGCAAAAGTGTAATATTAATAATGCAAAGAAATTTAAACAAACCTCATCAATCAGGCAAACGTAACCTGTACTGAAAGCAGATTAGTAAATAGTCAATTATAACTTTCAGATTCTGAAAGCAGATTAAGAAATAGTCATGTATAACTTCCAAATTACATATATACATTTAAGTTTATAAATTTAGATGATAGTAATCAACCCTTAAGCTGAAAACAATCTCAACCTGTAGTCAAGGCAACCGCCTTTAACAATAAATGAAGTACCACCTTTATCTATGGGCTGACATGTTTATATAAACACTAAAGATTGCAACTTGATCAAGGAGTACGAGATTAATAATGCAAAGGATTTTAAACAAACCTCATTAATCTGGAAGTTATAACTATTTATTAGTCTGCTTTCAGAACAGGTTATATTTGCCTGATTAATGAGGTTTGTTTCAACTTCTTTGCATTTTTAACCTCATACTTCTTGATCACGTTGCAATCTTTAGTGTTTATACATAGATACAGGTTGAAATTGTTAATAGCTTAATGGTTGATTGTTATCATCTAAATTTATAAACCTATTAAAGTCTTGAGTAATTGGTTTTACTGTCTTATTATAGTTTTAAATTATAAGAAATTCTAAAACTTACGTCATTTAACAAATTATGTATGTATGTTAACTTTTTTGCCCTAAAGTAGGTTAGGTTAATTAGGCATGAGAGCATTATGTGCCAAGGCACTATATACTAATTGCAATAAAACACATTTCAAATTATATATACATTTGTATTAGAATGAAACATTTTTAATTGACAACTGATTTTAGATTTTTTTTTTGTCAGTATTTTTATATATTCACAATTTTTGTCTGTATATTTATATATAAAATATAGAGAAATGTATGTTAGGAGTAACAAAGAGAGATCAAAAACGAAATACATGGATAAAAGAACAAACAGGCATTAATGACATCATTGAAAGAATTAAAAGACTGAAATAGAGTTGGGCTGGATATATTGCTAAAAGAGATAATAGCCAAAAGACTAAAAGACCTAGAAAAAGACCACATATAAGATGGATGAATTAAATAATGTGGAGAAGACTAGTGATCAGAGAAAATAGATTGAAACCAGAGAGACCATCCTGCAGTGGACTGATTTTGATGAAGATAATGATGATGATGTAATCATTCATTTGATTTTTTTTTTATAGGCACAAATATTTAAAATAATAACAAAGTTTCAATAATCGTTTATTTTTATTTTTTTCATATATCAAATGTGTTGACAGGGAAGGCAGCTATGTTAACCACTAGGCCACCAACGCATTCCTTTTTTTAAAGCATTATAACTAATTTTAATCATATTAAATATGTATAAAGGATCAAATATTTTGTTGTTTAGAGAAAATAATGTTTTTTTTATTTTAAAAAAAATTTTTTGTTTCAAATTTAAATTTTTTCTCAGTGACTATACAATAGTAAATGTTTTTTTTGAAACTTAGAGAAAAATTGAATAAAAATTAGTTGAGTAAATATCACAATGCCTAAATAAATTATTTAATAAAAACTATTTTAACAAAATTATAGATTTCAACAGAAAATAATAAACCATTTAAACACACGGTTGTTTTATTTTAGAAAAAATACTTTTTACATCATCAGAACTTACTGTTATAACACAATGAGATCATCATATTTATCATCTCAAAATTCATTGCTTCACTTACTGTTTGAAAAAAAATTAAAAATTAGTGAAATATATTAATTTTCAAAATTTTTATTCACATTACTACCATTTAACAGTATGACTGCTACAGCCACATCCCACTGCAAGAAATTAGTGCAGATATTTTTTAAGCCAGTTTGTGATTAAAATTTATAAATTTAATATCATCTAGGAATTAGATCATTTGCATTTCATCATTATCTATTCTCACCACAAGAAAAAGATGCTAAGCTTTATTTTATTTTGATGACTTTAATACATATATAGACGTTTTTTAAAAATATTTTTATCTTTGAAATGCCATGTTTTTACATAAATATATAAATGTGTTAATGTATATATATTATGAAATATATAACATAAGTAAATAATAGCATTAATTATACAAAGACTCAGCAAGACATCATTGAGCTATTAATAACAATATTGTTGCATGTGCTTAGGGTGTAAATCCCTTCTATTTAAAATATTACATATGATCTCCGTTCAAGTAAATAAAATATTACATAATTTCTAATACTTACAATATTAAGATACAGTAAATTGAAAAATTTGCAAACGTTAATATACAGAAACAAATTAACAGATGTAAAGTGAAAAAGAAAACAACTTCATGCTCTCAAACTATGATGTCTTAAATTGGCTTATATAACTGAATTTACGTACAAAAGATAGCCACTCTTATATTTTCAAGTCTCTATATTGTGCTTTGGTTTGAGAATATCCTTAGTACTCAACAAAACATCACTGAGATATTATAACAACATTACAGCACAGATCCAGCATGTAAATCCCTTCTATTTAAAAAATTACATACTATCTCTGCGCTAGTAAATAAAATTGAATTATGCAATATGTATATGACGGTTTAAATTCATACCATTAAATAACAAGGATATTCTTAAAGTCCTTGAATCTGTTAAATCTAATGATTGTGTGATATTGATGAACTTTCAACTACCATATTAAACTTATATTGATTATATTGCCTAACACATTATTTCCTACTAGGTTGGAAACTTTTACTGTTAACACCTATTCGTAAGTTAAATTATCCTTTCATTTTTTATATTATAGGCCCATTAGTCTTTTGCCTGTTTTATCTAAATTATTTGATAAAAACATTGTTGAAATTAATTCATATTTATTAAATTTAAATATTTTACTTTTAAAACAAGCTTTAGTTTGAAAGAATATTCTACATCTACTCTCTTGGCTGAACTAAATGATTTTTTGCAAGTATTGATAATTCAAACTGTGGCTCTTGCCCATTTAAATTATTCTAAAGCAGTGGTCTTCAACCTTTTCACATCTGTGGACCAGCAAAAATAAGGATAAGATTTCGCGAACCGGCCGAAGTTTACAGATAAATTTTCTTAAAGATGTAACCTGCTTAGCCTTAGATAAGCATAATTGTTATAACTGACCAAAACAGCAAATGGTCTTACCTTCACATGCTGAACACTCCTTCTCGAGTTGTGCAGTCATACTGCTACAGTAACAGTACAATAACAATCGTTCTCATTAATGTGCTTGCATTTCTACGTTTATTATTTCATTGTTAAAATATGCAAGAGTAAAATGTTATTCACCTGAATGTTGGGAAATATCACAGCTAGTGTAATTACATGACAATGATTATGATAAATGTAATATCTGTATTTAATGTTAAATATACAAGTTATATATATATATGAAGATTGTCTTTTGATAGTAGTAAGGGCAAAATACAAATCGCGTAATTAAAATCACCGTACAGCCCAAAAAAAGTCGACATATTTTAAATCTGAAAAAATAAAACGAAACGTGTAAAAGTCTGAAGTTTTGATGTTATTGTAATTTTTTTTTTGTGCTGGTGTGTTGAATGGATCAAAAAATGTAATTAATAGGAAAAGTTTTTTTAAAATAAGGTTAAAATAGTCATCGCGTAATAGAAATAAAGCCAAAAAAAAAAATTGCGGTATAGTCGCTGTCTTTTAAAAAACAGACAACAAAAGTTGAAAAACTCAAAAGTTTTGATCTTATTTTAATTTGGGGGAGGGGGGCAGTGGGTTGATAAATACTTCGTCTTCACTGAGACAAAAGATAGAGACCAAATAAAGGCAAAAAAGATATTGCCTTATAGACCAAAAAAAAAAGTGGCCGTATTTTTAAACAAAAAAAAAAATAACTGAAACTTGAAAAAGTCAAAAGTTTTGATCTTACTTTATTTTGGGATGGTGGGGATGTATTGAGAAATACTTTGTTAAAAGTTAGAGACAGAATTTATTTTTTGGTTTTTATTTTTAAAAAAAGGTAATAAAAATTGATTTCAAAAATAAAAGTTAAAGCCAAAAAAAATATCGCCCTATAGCCAAAAAAAAAAAACCCACTAAAAATGAAACATTAAGAAGGAGTAGAAAAAATTTAAGATATCAAAAAAAGTCACGTTACATTTTATTGTTTTAACAATGCCGACAAGCAGCCGTGATTGGCTAACACAAGACAACTGGAGTTTGTATAATAAAAAACTTTTGTCTACCCCCCCCTCCCATAAACATCTGTGATAAATAAAAAACAAATTAATTTATATATGATTGATTAAATTTTGTTTTTGTTCTGTTTCATTTTTTTAATCGGGTAAAAATGTGAAAAATAAATAAAAATTGTTTATATTAATTAAAAGTTTAAAATATTATTTTGTTATTACAAACTTTCTTGCCAGTCTAGCGTGGACCAGCAAAAAACTTCTGCGGCCCGCCACCAGTCCGCGGACTAGTGGTTGAAGATCAGTGTTCTAAAGCATATAATATGCTCTCTGGCAAACTTTTATTAACCACATCAAAATATTTTAGTCTGGGTCATGCTGCCTTTCTTGAAAAGTTATTTCATGGATATGAAACAAATGGTGCTAATTGATATTACCTCACCTGAGTCATTTTTAACAAATCAAGATGTTCCTCAGGGCTAAATTATTGGTCTTGTTTTATATACATATCATATTTTACACCTTGTTATATTTTGCTTTATTAGAATTTTCTACTGAGTTATCTTTCACAGTGTTTGAGAAAGATCGACTGTGATTTGATAGCTATGATAGAAATATCTAGAAAAATTTTTAAACTATTATTTTATTTGGTTCTAGAGTTGTCCTTGGTAGAATTGAGAATATAGAGTGATATAAAGATGAAGGAATTATAAAAATCTTTATTTGATCTTAGATTCCCAGCTGAATTTTAAAAGTAATACAAGTAGAAGAATTCAGTTATCCTATGTCTTTATTTATTGCAACTTTGTTTATTGTTCATTCTTAAACATTTTTGCCTGTTTGGATACTCAAAAAGTTCAAAATGCATGCTTGAGATATAGTTATGCTTTACATAAGTTCTCTCATGGAACCCATTATTTTAAATTATGTAAATGGCTCAAGTAGAAGAGGGGAAAATTGCACATGATAAAATGCATACGTAAATTATTCCTATATATCTCAAATCTAAATTAACAGAGCAAAGTCATTTTAAAATGTAATCTTTGCTACTAAAAGTTTTACATTTAATGGAGCAAGACTTAATAAACTTCCTCTCCATATAAAATCTGATAATAGTTTGGCTTTTAAAAAAAAAGGTTAAACATTTATGATTGGAGAGATTGCTTTATAGGGAGCTGTAAAAAAATTTTTGTTTATTAATACATTTTAATTTTTTATTTTGGTGGAAGATCAGTGAGACCATGCCATTTGCTTAATTATGTATGTATATTTTTTATTCGGCAATGTAGATGATCATCTATCTACCGATCTATCTACATATTAAATGTTTAGATTGCTTTATCATAATTTTATTATTGTTTTTGATTAATTTTAGATGGATGTTATGTAGGTGATGTGAATTAAAAATTTTAAAAAATTACCATTATATTAAGGACAGCGTAAATTTATTTATTGAAAAAAGCATTTCTGCATTATTGTAAATCCTATGAAAACATTCCCTTTATTTTCATTTTTAATGATAATATGAAATATTTATTCTATTTTTTTAATTATTTTTTTTATTGATGTTTTAATGACACAAATAATTTTAAAATATATTTATATCATTAGTAATCATACACTTGCTCAAATACTATATTCTATTTTTTATGATTTTTATTAATGTCTGAATGTGTATATATAATTTTAAATCAAAGTATATTATAAGCATATGTACATATTACATGTATTTATATGTATACAATATGTACATAAGTACATACAATATTTGCTATTAACCAGAAAGTCTTGAAATCAAATGCTAGCGATTTAACAATCTTACTAAATAGAATATTTATATACTTCAAAAATATAATAGCCTATAATTTCCACCAACCAAAAAACAACAGTGAAAAGTATTAATCAACTGATCTACCAATTGTCAAATGTTTTTTATTTTCTAAATAAAAATAGTTAACCACTATTTACCAACCAATAATAAAGTTGGTTATTAGACAACTCCCTTAAAGAAAAATGTCCAATTTTCAATCAATCTGAATTTGAATCTAAGTCTAATAACTATACTATAAAGCTTTTATAAAATATTAAAATATTTACATATGTAATTATATCCAAAAAGAAGTTATTGAATTTTTATGGATATGACCAATCATTTTCAGTCAAATATTTTACAACATATATGGTAGAACATTATTTAAAAAAGGTCTGTATTTTTTCGGCTAGGAGTCAAGTTGCCTATAAGTACCATAACAGTTAGTTATATTGCATCACATCTTAAAAACAAATTAAAAAAAACAATTGTTTTACTTATGCTGTATTTACAATAGTAATATGATTTATTACTACTGTGTTTGTTACAGTAATGCTGACCTAATCATGGCAATTACATTATTCTGAATGAGTACATCTGTATATTTCAGTTTTATAAAAAAAATATTTTCAGTAAAACACCAAATTCTAATAATTACTTTAAATAATTAATTATTAAGATTTATTGTGAAAGAGCCAACCTTAAGAACAAGCAAAATTGATGCCCCCAGGCATGACAAAAGATTGGGACTTGGAGCAACCGGTGAATGCTGATTAATGAAATCCATTTTGGGAGTCATTTATCTTTTTCAAATGTTCTTATTGTGATTAAAAAACATATGCAGTTACATGAGTTATATGCATGGAAAAAGTAGCGCAAAATTAATTATTCCATTTAGATATACTTCAAAATAATATATCTATTTATCTTTAATTAAGGTAATAGTATGCAAAAAAAAAAGTGGCATGGAATGATTCTGAGGACACCATCATCCCATAATCAATAAAATATAAACATTGAATAAGAGCAGAGAATCAGCATTTAATAAGTATAAATATTAAGTTACATCACCACCATTAAACCAGAATAATCCAGTTATCCTTTGTGACTGGATCCAAAAGAGATACATGGATAAAACAACTTAGGACATAATATAAAACAATTATCTAAATTCACATATGTACTATAAAATAATACTGGGTTCCTGCTACACACTAAGCATCATCAATGCTTTAATCATATGATTCAATGATTGTAACAAGCCCAACTATAAATTAAGTAAAGTGAATGAACTTTGAAGGTGATTATTACTTACGCACCAGCCAAAGAACTACCTGGATGTCCAAACATAACTTGATAGCCCTACATACAAATACATTAACCCTTATTGCCTGCCCAGGATCAAAAGACCCTAGTGACTGTGACAATAAACAAGAGAAAATATAAATGTATACACTTTATCTTGATTTAAATAAACTTACTGGAATAATTTACAAATTTCTCAAAACACTGCTAATTCATAGAACAGATGGCTGGAGAAATAAACATTAACATTTTTTTTCACAATTATTTAATAAAAATAACTAATGAATTAATTAATTCAGAAAAAATATGACAATATAATTCCAAATCGAACCCATTTCTATAAAAATATAATTCCATATAGCAAATAATATTAACCAGTTGATTTTTATTAATTCTTATTACTAAATTAATTAACATTTACTTTCTGGTTTATTCCCCCCTTGTAATAATTAAATCTGAAAATAACATTTCGCACTTAAGAAATAAAAAAAAATTTAAGACTAGTTATAACCTTCCACTTTTTTATAAAAATGAGAATGTCCCATGACCCTTTTTACAAATTTTGGTGGGAAAATACAATAAATAAATAAGAAAACATTTCAATAATAAAAAAACTTCAATTCAAAAGAATTCATTAATGATTATTAACATAATAAAAAAAAATATTTGCAAAAATAAATGTAAATAAAAATGTTATGCACATCAACTATAAAATATTATACCATGGTTTCATTCTTTTAGTCCTTTTATAGTTGTAACTCAGTTTTTTCCTATTAGTTTATTCTTCTTATTTCTTCAAAAGTTCATGTTAAAATTAAAATAATTTCCAGAATGGGTTACAATAAGTCAAATTTATCCATGATTGCTTGGAGCTTCAAGTTTTCAATTGATGCTTATATTAATTTCCAAATTATCACATTTTCTGTGTAGGTAATGAGTTACATATATCCATTTTAATATCAATATAACAGTTTCAAGGTTAGTGCAGGTTGAATTTATCTATTTTACAATATAATAATTTGCAGTCAGATTAATACAGGCTGAGACAATCATGCTTTTGAATGGTGATGTATCTGTAATATCATTTCTTTAAATTTCCAAAGATTGAAACAGTAAGTGACTAGGCTGTATTAATATTATTGATTTAAATTAAAACCCTATTAAAATAAATTATCTATACAATGCACATAGCATTTCATCTTAATTTTGTTAAATATACATTTTAATGATATAATATATACATTAAAATTTAGGTTTTAGGTCTAACTATTAAGATACTAATAAATTCTTAGTTTTACTCTATTATCTAATTATCCTATGTGCCTTCAAACTTATAATACAAATTTTGAAACTGCATAAAATTGTAAACTTGAATATTTAATTTCTGTAAATTATACACAAATATTACGCAGCTAAATAGGGGGTTATTTAAACGAATACTTCTTTTCATCTTTTAATTTGGCAATTACAACTATTTAACTGAATTAATTTGTATTCTATAACTGAGATCTATTAATATAGTTTATTGCTTTTGTTTATGTATAATTCAAATAATAAAGCAGTCAATATTTAACAACAGCAATATCAATAACAATCTCAATCTGTAGTCAAGGCAACTCCTTTAAACAATAAAGATGGAAATTCATCTTTATATATGGTCTAATATGTTTATATAGACACTAAAGATTGCAACTTGCCTACAAAGATATTAATTCAAAGAAATTTAAATAAACCTCATTAAATAGGTAAATATAACCTGTTCTGAAAAACTAAAAATAGTCAATTACAACTTTCACTCCAACTATATTACTGAGATAATAAAACTAATAATGCCCAAGGCTAGATAGGTAGATAATATAAACACGAGACAACACTTAAACAAAACCAATATCAATCAACAATCTCAATCTATTGTCAAGGCTAGTTTCAATTTCAATATGGTGATCACATTGTGATAGCAACTAATGTTTTATTTCCATTATTCATGAAATGACATGAAGCTAAAAAAATAAAATTCTTTAATCTTTGTTGTATTATATGGTATAGGTATTGGCAAGTGCGATATTTTTTAATTGTTCTCGATTGAATTAGGTATATCATACTGTTGATAAATCACTTCTGTTCATTTTGTGTTACTAAACCAGAATGTACAGAGAATAGTGAATCTATAGCTTGACTGGCATTGTTTATTTATTTAGAATATATTTTAAAAAATCATTTCATTACTTTTGACTTACATTTTAGTTAGCCTTGTTATTTAAAATTTTGCATATTCAAATAAATCACTTTAATAATTTATAAATAATTTTTTCGTTCATTTATGAAAATATCAAATAAAAATTAGCATATTCTCTCATGTATGTGCTTCTGCCAAAAAATTATTTTTCCCAGATGGAAACTGCAAAATATGGTACTTGTCTAATAACGGCACGGCCATTTGATGGCATTGTTTATGTCCAAAAACATATAAAAATATTGTTTACACAGCCAGACTTACAGCTAATACAACAGTTCTGTTGTATTAACCATTGCGGCTGCTTGATGGGTTGCACAGAAATATTACGGACTGTTTTGTGCTTCGTGACACTATGCAAATTCGCACAATTCAGTTTGCTACCATATCATCTGAAGGTAGCTGGATTTCAAGTGGCTAAAACTTTTGAAATCTCCATAGCAGAGGAATTTCATTTCTACTTAAATCACACAGTCTGACTTACTAAGAATTGTCAACCCTCCCCACCTTTCCCTACACAACTTGGAATGTGCAAAACATTGGCAAAGGGTAGGGTTGAACAAGATTCAGCCGAACTCATGTTTTTAAGAGAAAATATGAGACAAATAAAATGTACTGTGGCAAGCAATTATCAAATTATGGCAGTTGCCGACAACAGAAGCAGGTACGCGGTGGTGTTTACATGGTCGGACTTACGGCTAATACAACAATTTCTGTTGTATTAGCCATTGCAAGCTGCTCGATGGCGTTGTACAGAAATATTATGGCCTGTTTTGTGCTTCGCGACACTGATTATGTGATTTTGCACAATTCACAGTTGGCTACCGTATCATTTCTGAGGGTGGGCTGGATTTCAAGTGACCACAAGTTTTGAAATCTCCATAGCAGAGTAATTTCATTTCTATCTAAATCACACAGTCTAAATGACTCACTAAGAATTGTCGGCATACTGTAGTTCGGCGAGTCCACGAAAGTCTACATTTGCAAAACAATATCGCAATTCCAATATCAGTCACGCTCCTTCAAAAGAAGGTATTTGATTTGCACACATTTCAAAAACAAAAGGTTGTGATTCTATGACATAAATCAATAAAAAAAAATAAAAAGGAAAGTTGATAAAGTCAAAAGTTTTGGTGTTATTTTATTTGGGGGAGGGGGGTGAAAAAAGTTTGTCATTACTAAGACAAAAGTTATTTTTGATTTGTTTTTATTTTTAAAAAAAGGTAGAACAAGATTTTATTTAAAAAAAAAAAGATAATACAAATAAAATGTAATAAAAATTTGTTTTAAAAATAAGTTTTACTATATCAGCGGTAAAGATGTGTTTGTATAAGGAAAAAAAATTTAAAGACATAGTAGAAAACATAAAAGGATAAAAAATTTAAAGACATAGTACAAAAAATCGCTCGCGGCTCAGAAATGTTACATATGATTGTTTTTGCATAGCAACAACGCCATCAAGAGGCCGTACCAGGCTATCAGACTAGTACCCAAAATACTCATAGCTTTTGGGTTATTAAAAATAAACCAAGTTTTGAATTTTTAAATAAATATTATTTAATTATTTATAAATAAGTTCATTTATCTATTCATAAATACTTATCACCATTCTTAGCAATCTTTGTAAATGAGTATGGTAATTTTAACTCCAAAAAGAAAAATTTACAAAAAAAAAAACTAAACATAATTTTGGTGATGGCTAGGCAAATTTCATGAATCACAAACACATCAACACATTTCCCAGATTGGTCCTTTAGTTTGTTTACAGAATATTTTGTGATGCTGTCTTTTAACTTCAACACCTTATCTAATTGTAGCTCTCGGTTATATTCTATCCTCAGATGCATTTAACCACTGAAAGGAAGATTTAACTTACTTTGTAATATGAATGGGTTCTGCTCTTCTCATAAAAACCATATCAAATTACGATATAATTCTTTCTAGAAAAATTGTTATTGTTCTTTCATTTCACAAGCCCAATCCAACAATGCTGTGACTTACAATAGTACATTGTAATATCATAACCAGCAAGCTGAAGAACAAATCAATTGTTTTATATCACCATCTCAGTTTTAGAATTTTGCACAACATTTTTAAATGAAATAGAGTGGCTAAAATAACAACTCTAGAAACAATTAATTTAATTACAAAAGTTATGATTCTAATTCTATCTAGAGAGTAATAGTCCCTTCTCACTAGGGCCATATTTATAACATTAAACAACGATATTAGATGCAAGGATACTCTCACTCCAGCCACATGATAAAAACTAAGAAAATAACAACTGTCTTATTTTCAAACCTAAATATACTTATATAGGCAAATCTTAAGTGTCTTGAAGTGACAGCATGAATATAAATCATGCACTTTAAATCCATATTTTTTAGTAAACTTATTAACACTTAAGAAATATAATTTATTTAGTGTTAATATTAGATGTTAAATTGTAATAATGAATTTTACATTTAATATTACTACGAAGAAAATTATGTCATAAGTGTTAATAAGCTTATTAAAAGCAATGGATTTAAAGTGAATGATTTATATATCCACGTTCTCACTTTAAGATATTTAACCTTGGCCTATATAAGAGCATTTATTAAAACAGGCAAAACTCTCTATACAGCAGTAGCACTATTGTATGGAGAGTTTTGCCTATTTTAGTAACAGTTATGAGGAAGCATAAGAAATGGTGATCATGTGATGTGGTTTAAGAGCATTTATGTTTAAAAATAAGACGATCGTTCTTATTTTCTCAATATTTATCTTGTAACTGGGATGAGAGTATCTCCTCGCATTTAACACCACTATTACAAATTTAACACCACTATGATGAATTTAACATCACTATGATGAATAACTTATGCTGAATACACCGACAACACATTGAAGGCTGTGCAGTACTTTAATAACACCCAAATGCATCATTTTAAAAAGTTTATCAAAATATTTTAAAATTAACTTATTATATGTAGGTGGAAAATTGCTGAGTTTTCTCCCCTCACTGGCTAACAATATATGTGATGATTTTTTTGAACATCAATTCTGAATCAGTTGGAATGAAGAATATCAGAATCATGAGCAAAAAGCTAAAAACGATACAATTCTTATTTTTTAATCAGTTCAAATTAAAAACTATATCATCAAACTTATGTCATATCTTGATACCTGCTTCATGAAGCTATTTTTATTGTTCCAAAAACTAGTCATAAAAATGCAAACCAAAGTTGGAGCTAGTATACATTCCTATTTAACGTTAGTTTTTATTATAACGCCTGTTTTTTCACAGCAGCTGTATTATGCCAATAACCTTCAATAAAAAAAACCAACTAATCTCAAGCACTGCCATAAATCTGATACATTTATCAAGTCAAATGACTTGATCAAATCTACAAAAACAAAATATATGTAAACAATACTTTTGGTGTTAAACCAGTAAACATCACATGGTCACCATCTCATACTAGCATATAATTGTAAACAAAGGCAAAACTCTCCATACAGTAGTGCCACCCTGTGCCATCATCAGTGAGGAGCCACAAGCCAGAAACTAATCTGGGGATATTGGATGAGTAGGCACTAGATAGGGATTTTATGCACAAGCCTTCTGGCATCCATGGATTACTCTGGTTGGCACAGGGTGGCACTACTGTATGGAGAGTTTTGCCTTTGTTTACAACAATACTTTTGCTAACACTTCTCTTTTATTTCCCTGTCCCAAAAATTACGTTTATAGCACTACTTGATTAAATAAAATCACATTAAGTCTTTGGGAAATTTTTTAATAAAGTAGAATGAAATTAAAATCTGTAAATGAAACATTTTCACACCTTACATGAAAGGTTTTTTTTTACTTTTTAACCTAAAAATAAATTTCATTTTCTTCATTTATAGTGTTAAAATATCTTTTTTAAAAACTCTTTACAAATGAATTTAAAAATAAATATTGTGGCTACCATTATAGTCGGCTTCTATATTCAAAGATTTTATGTTTTAGTTGATGCTTTAAAACCCTCTCAGCTTTTTGAGCGCGCATCCGGCGGTGTTCAGATGATGTTTTGTTTTCTTTCTTTACTGATGTAAAAGGTATGTGTGACATAGATGAAAATACGATCGTTCGAAATCTTGCTGACGTAGCTTTCAGAAAATGTTTATTTCAAAAAAATTGGTTAAAATTTAAATTTTTGGCAGCAGTTTTAATCAACCACAGTATTTAATTCTTTTGTCTTTTTTAATAATTTTTGTACTTATCACAAAGCGATAAAAGACAAAAATAATTTACGGGGCTGCAGTTGACATTTCTCCGGTACTATTACAAAGATGGCTGACGAAAGCTGTTAACGTAATTTTGTAAGTAACATTTAAAAATTTTTTTTTTTATTTTTTTAATAAAACTATAATATATTTTTATTTAAATGATCATTTTTATTAATTATTTTTAGTTTGTAAATTGTGTGCATTAGTTACTTACGTTCGTATACAATTAATATCTAATGTAACTTTTAACGTTCTACACTTATAAAAATAATGTTTTTCAAAAAGTATAATTTATTACGAAAATCATTAATTATGTTTATATATATAATATAATATGGTTTATAAGTAATTTGTTATAATTCCGATTCTTGTTTACATTTTTCAAGTCTATAGCTAACAAATGATCTGTATGCAAATAAATTATATATATGTGATTCATGCTTTGGTTTTGCTATATGTTTCATAACATTATTTTCAAGTCAATAGCTAACAAATACACTATATGCAAATAAATTATATCTATGTAGTACAATAAATATAATAAGATAGCATCA
This sequence comes from Epiperipatus broadwayi, assembly GCA_028023455.1. Lineage (NCBI taxonomy): Eukaryota > Metazoa > Onychophora > Udeonychophora > Euonychophora > Peripatidae > Epiperipatus > Epiperipatus broadwayi. The sequence goes on from JAQFVV010000017.1 coordinate 2,067,467, forward strand.
CTTCTGTGCATAAAGAATATAAACATCACTTGTGTGCATAAAGAATATAAACATCACTTGTGTGCATAAAGAATATAAACATTATTGGTGTCCATAAAGAATATAAACATCACTGATGTACACAAAAAATATAAAATGAAGAGATGAAACTCATTTTATCATAGTGATATAGACAGTAGCCTACAATTTCTAGTTTTAGACAGACAAGAAGCCAATTGCTATGATGATTTCTTTTGTATCTTTTATTAGGATGAATCTTTTTCTTTATAGACGCCTTTGACATTTAGAACAATTTGGGGTACAAGATAAAAATGATATCCAACTTCTTTTGGAGATTGTGAAGCTGTGGATTATCTCAGGTAAGACATGTTATACATGTTTAGAAAGATAATTTTGTGAGGAATGCAGAGAAATTATCACTGAAGATGTATTTTCAATTTTAGTTAATGTTACTTATCAAATTATGAACAAACAATAAAAGAAGTATTTTGGATGTGAAAATTTCTTTTTTCCTTATTTTTTATATAGTTATCACTATTTTATGTTTATTGTTTTCCTTAATGTTTCTAGTTTCTAGCAATGTAATTGTTTTTGCTCTAATATAATTAGAACTGAAGTTATTGTGAAAACTGTGTGTCAGGCCAGTATTTTAAAAAGTTCAATATGGCGGCTTGAAGCTGAAAGGATATTAACAGGATTTGGAATGATCACTCGGTTTATCATCAGCAATGGAAAAAAAAAAAATTATTTTCATTTTAACATTCTTTTATTTTGTTGTTAAAAAATCGTTCATTACTATTTTGTATTGAAAAACAATTTATTTTTATAAAAGATAAAAATTCATAGCTATCATTTTTCATTTTCCTCATTAGTATTGTATTCATAAAAGCCAACACAATGAACGGATTTTTTTTTCTCACTCTTTCAAAACCAAATAAGAAATTTAAAAAGACAAATAATAATACAAGTTTGAAACAAATATGTCAATGTCAAGTAATAAGAGGTTTGAAATTATATATTTAATTTATAAATTAATTTGTAAGTCAATATTCCAAATAAAAAGTAGCATCAATTTATCAATGAATTATCCAACGTAAAATCAAATGTAGATATCAGACTATATTAGTACCAAATTTTCATTATAACTAAATATGCTCTGGATATCCTTTTTCTTCAATAACTTTTTTTTTTTTCAATTAAAACAAAATTGCAGTCCCGTTAACAGCAGACTATAGTCTCTGCATTTTTTTTTTTTTTTTATATTTTCAATGTAAGCTGATTAAACACTAATAAGCATGATTATATGCAGTATTCCAAGATGGAAAAATGGCTGCCATCATATTGAGAAATTTATCAAACATGAATTTTTATGTTTTTTACTTTTTGGGTTCATTTATTTACACTTTTTTTTGAATAGCATATAATTGTAATATGTATTGATAAAACATGTTGCAGCTTTGCTGCATTCATTTTCTTTATAAGGTTTATTTTATTGTGCGAAGCAAAATTTTCCCCACATCCATATATCATTACATAACACTTATTCATATCCTATAGTCATTTTCAAGATCTATTCTTTTCAGTTTTTTTCATTTCAATTTGCTTCATTCAAATTGTAAAATATTTACATATGAATGTGGAAAAAAATTTGATTTATAAATTTTATAAAAATTTTAGTTCATACAATAGGTTGTATAAAAAAACAAATTATGTGGAAGATAATTTACATATTGGAAGTGATGGGTCAATTTTGAAAAGAAAAAAGAAACATGTTTATTTATTGATTTACTTAATTATCTTACCTGACAACATACTAAAAAAATAAAGAGAGTGATTGCAGTCCATAAAACTTTTTCTCTGAATTGAATCTAAAATAAAACACAAAGATTTTAAATAAATTTGAATAATTAATATTCTAAGAAAACAATTCAAATGTAAATAAGATTTATTTAGAATATAATTTTACATTATAGAAATAGAATGTGGGAGTGTATATATATAAAATTTCCATAATACTCATCCAAAGTAGATTCCACACACTCACTTATTCTTGCTTTCCTTAATATTTGCCTCACTTGAAAAATTTAATATAAGCAAATTAAATACAACCATTTAACCATGTGTAAGCTAATTAAAAGAAAAAATATTTATGAAAAATATTGTGTCTTTAATCTTTAACATTATTTCTAAAAAAAAAAATTGAGTCTTGTTTTTTACAAACCCATCTGATGCTCTTTTTTCAAAACAGATTAATCATGAGCAATTGCACCCCACTGTATTTTTGTCTCATTTTTATGAAATGACATTATTATAAACAGCTGATTCAAATCAACTATTTTGACTGACTCAACCAGATTTTCTAAATTTATTTTTCAAATATATTGAAGCATATTTGACAAAACTCTTAAAACTCATGAAGTTAACAAAGAATTTAGAGGAATAAAATTAAACTGATTAAAGGTGGTCAAAAATTGTTACATACAATTAGCCACAATTCTGAATGCAATTCAAGTAATTAATTTGACCAAAGAAAGATAATTCAGCAAAACAAAATTTGATCAAATTATGGTACTTAAACTATTATTAATAAAATGAAAATCAATTGCAGCAAAAGACTGTAAATTGACATCTTTTGTGTAACTTTACGAATTTTACTTTGAAAGCAAAAAAATTATTTTGAATAGCCTAAAAACTACTGCCAAAAAAAAAAAAGCTATTTATAAATACTTAAACTACAATTAACAAATTATACAAAATGTTTCCTATTAAATCTACAATACAAATATTAGAACATTTTAGATTTCAACTAACATTATACCATTTTAAAAAAACATTACATTTGAATAACGTAAGTTATTCAGTATGCAGCAACAATTAAAATTATGATGCCAAAAATCATTATAAATAATAAAATAATATTTGAGATAAATATGGTTTTCATCAAACAAAACAACTCATGATTGTCTCAGGTTAAATATAAACAACTACAATAGTATAATCATTCAGTCTATCACTATGCTCTAGAAGAATCATCTATACAAACAATAATACTCAATAGTAACACCAAGTTAATAACTTGAAAGTTTCAATACAAAGACTTTGAAAACAAACCAACTTGATTGACTCTAAATCAACTGCTACATATTTTAGTGATCACAGTTCCATATTAAAAAGTAGACACTTTTCTCCTTAAAATGTGATGTTACTATAAATTACGGTCAGATCTAAACAGCTATATATAAATAATTTCACTGCCATTCAAACTATGAATGCTAAAATGTTAAAATCACTAGCCTAAATTATGATAAAAGCAGCTTCTGACAAAGATGAATAACCAGAAATGAGTCTAAGAGACAAAGGTGAGTAACCAGAAATGAGTCTAACAGACAAAGGTGAATAACCAGAAACAAGTCTAAGACACAAAATAAATAACCAGAAATGAGTCTAAGAGACAAAAGCGAATAACCAGATATTAGTGATAAACTATGCATCTTTAAATTTTCTTTTCCGATCGTTATGCTCTGCACACACTGTTTTATGAATTCAAAACATGACCAGATCTCCATTTCATGATCCAGAAACACTGACTTCACATTAAGATCAATTCAATTTACAAGTTTGGACTCTATGATTATGACTTCCCAAGTCGAAAGCATTGCTCAGCGAGTTAGTAGTTAAATTGTGAAATAAAATTTAATCTTTTCTTTGAAAGCGAATTAACGCTACTTATATAATTACATAGCTAAAAAAGAGAAATCAAATTTGGTAGTTACAGAATAGAATATGTAAATATGGATTATAACTGGAGTTGTAGAATTTCACAAATGCAAGGGATTGTTAATGATAAATGAATATCCAAAGAAATATGATAAAAAAATGAAAAAGTGACAACTTAAATATGCGCCATATAAAATAAATGATAAGTGGACATACACAAAGTAAAAAGACTTCATTATATAGTAATTAACACATTTACCAATCTTGCCCATCGTTTGATTTTGAATCAAGGCCAAATGTACTGTAAAAAAATTTTCAGTTTAGACGCAAGTTTAGAACTTTACTTTGAATATCCCACCTAAAATCTTCCAGTAATTGTTGGTAAATGAATATTTAGTTATTACAGACTAGGGGATAAAAAATCCAGACTAATTTGGACTGGTTAGATAAGTAAAGATGCATATGATCACCAGTAATGAGGAAGATATCATGCAATACGTCTACTGGTATTAAGTCTATAATTTCCCTTTACATTTAAAGACATTGGCAACTATACTATTTGAGAAAAAAAAGATATATATCATCAAAAGTAGATAAACAAATATTTAAAAATATAAACCAAAATATGATATGGGGAAAAAAGCCAGTAATATATATATCCTACATCATCAACTACAAATAGCTTGAAACTCATTTAATAACTGTTGTAGACGGGCTCTCCCGGTCTCATAATTAGTAAATTCAGGTTTGGCAAATCAGATGTGTCAAAGGTGTAATCATTATCAACTATTGGTAACTTTATTTTATATGGAAAGCTATATGTCTCACCTTCCTACCTCTAGAAATCCTTTATAAGATTGTCTTCCTAATCCTACTTCTATTTTTTTTAAGTCTATATTGAGAAACAAAGTGTGCCAATGCCAAATTGGCACATGTATATAAAATAATTTTGGATAAAAATTATTATCAAAATCTTTCGGAAAAAAGAATTTGAAAGTTACAATTAATTACTTTAAAGAGGGGAGAGGGAGTTTTCCTATAAAAAAAAAAAAAAAACAAACTAAGAGTTTCGTAAAAAGTTAAAATTATTAAGATATAAAAAAAAAAAAAAGAAAAAAATCTCTTTTCATTCCAGTTTATTGTAATAGATTATATTAGTGCGTGCGAATGTAAACAAAAGTATGCATGTAAGAATAATATAAAAAAAAAGAAAAATGAATAAAGAAATGAAATGTATTTCAAAAGAAACACAGTGGTGGACTGCTAATTAAAGATATGAAAACAACACATTTTAAAATAGCTACTACTAATAAAATATTCAATCGAAAAACACGTTGTCATAATAATTAATCTAAAGGAATTTCGACAACACGTATTGCCGGAGGATATTAAAACAAAAACACGTCGCAGGTATAAATAGACTTTTTTTCGTTTATCAGACATTTTCAGTTGGAGTTTGAAATTCAGTCTAGTTTTACTGTGTCAGTTTACAGAAATGCAGTGCTGAAAAGCTTTTGGAAATATACGCTTGCGCTCCAGCCTTTTTAGTCCAATAAGATCATCAAAACCTGCCTGAGAAATAATGTCTGGATAACATCACAGAAACCCTCCGTCAAAACGTGCAGCTGTCTCCAAGAAGAAACCAACGGATTACCATAAATTCTCTTCCATAAACAAAATCTAACCGGTTAGATACAATCCATTTGAAGCAGCAGAAGTAGCCACCGACAAGAAAAAAAAATCCTAGGTATCTGTTTTATTATTATTATTTACCAGTAGTAGTCACCACTGTAATCCGTAAATATTGAAGATTAACATTATATGAACTCTATCATACATAAAAGGAACTATTGATGTGTGTGCGAGTCTCAAATGTCATTAATGCTTTATTATTATTTTTTGCGAATGAGAGTTAATTTAAATGTCTAAGATTATGTTGTTTTGTTCATGAAATATCCTATCATATGTAAATTTAAAATGTGCGTGTGTGAAATTTGGATTTATAAAATGTTTAGAATGCGTTGATGTTGGTTAGTAAATTATATTTAACTTAATTGATGTTGATTGAAATAAATTATTTTTAAATTTAAACTTGATCTGTCGGTCAATTCTTTTTATCAATATCTTATTAGCAATAAATATCATTGATTAAAATTAGACTGGGCTGGTTAAGGGAATTGTTTCAAGCGCTGGATTACGAGCCTACTACCCGAATATGTTAGTCTTCAGACTAGCTGGCGCCCCGGGGTTTACCCCGAAACAAATAAAGTATTTGGATGGTAGGGGTTTGAATCTAGCAGCCGAGATGGGCCATTGTTGATAGTTAAAGCTATTAATAAGATCTCCCATTTTGCTCGAACGTGCCGGTTCGTTCACCTAACCTTTATAATATTATAAATGTATTGTGAAGGAGTTTGAAACCGGTCAAAACTTATATATACGTATAAGTAGGTGGTTTCAGCGGTTCGACCCGGTACAAAAGATATAGTACATAGTGACAGACAGCTCTTTAATCACATCAACAGCAAAACAATGCAGAAGCAGTCATAATTTACCACAGAACATTATGTTGAAAATTCTCTATGAAAAAAACTGAAAGATACGACCCTGAAATAGATGATTTAGGTCAAAAGTGCTCAATGTATTGTTAAGAAAAGTCAAGTACATTTCCCAGCATAAGCAAGATCACTATAGAAATGTGAAATACACAAGGCAAGTAAATCTTGATGGGGTAAAGACAGAAATACATGTGGAAAGATTATAAATGTAATAAAATATTATTTCTAAGCATTGCTTTTGACAAAGTCGGTCATATTCATAGAACTACTGTAAGTTTATATAAATAGAATTTATAAGTTAATAATTTATATATACCATTTATGTGATAATGCAATGCATGAGTCTTTATTGCGTTGTTGTTACTTGCAATAAACCATTTATAAGTTAATAATTTATACATACCCTTTATGTGATAATGCAATGCATGAGTCTTTCTTGTTTATTGCATTGCTATTTGCAATAAACCATGCCTTTTTATATTTTCTTTTTCGATCATTGCACTCACTGCAAACGACTTTAATATTAAGAGTATCAAAATTGTGGCCAGACTTCACTTCATATTCTAAATAAAAAATTAATATTAGGATCTATTTTAGCGCATTTATATATATATTTGTGTTGTGCTAATCTTGTATCTTGTAGCACAGTTGGCACGAGACTCACTATAATAAATTACATTACATGTTGGATCAGTACATTTATCTTTAAAAACTATTCATGGAGCATAAAATAAACTTTATAGTTGATGTTCTTAAATGGATGGATAGGGACATTACAGCTCTTTTCAATGGTGAATTTTATACAACATAGATGGCCTATGGGGCTACCATTAAGTGGAATAATTTACAGTATAGTTCTTAACCAATTTGAATTATTCTAATAAAGTTCACTGCAGCAACATCATCTTTGCATATGTGCTCTGTAGATGATGTTCTTATCTATGATGAAAAAATTATTGGTATAAAGGATGAGGTATCTCATTTATCTTCCTTAGCTTGGACTATAGAAAATGAAGATACATCAAATGGTAGCTTTTAGATATGTATCTTCAACATTCAAACACAAATTAATTATAAAATGATTATAAAACCTATCAGCATTCACCCCCATTTTTAATAGGTTGTTTTACAATAGCGTGTTGAAACCGCCAGAGGGCGGGCTCGGTTTGTAAACAAAGATAAATATAATGTTGCCGGGGCCGGGTTTCTTTTCCTTCTTTTTTTTTTTGTTGGCTTTGGTTTTTTTTTTTGTTTGTTTATCACATTTATAAAAGTAATATCAAATCAAATTTTTTTTTAAACACGACCAAAAAAAAAATAAATAAATGCATAAAAAAATTACAAATAAATGAATTTACAAAAATAGTACTTAATTTTTTTTGCTTTTGATTCTTTTCATTATTTATATTTTCAAAGGGGACGGTTTTTATTTGTTTCCGTCTACGTATTTTTTGTTGTTGTTTATCACATTTAAAATAAAAGTATGGCGGCTATCAAATCTATTTTGGCTACCCCAAACAAAAAAAACGGATCGATTAAAAATGATTTTGAAAAAGTAGTTAACCGATTTTTTGTTTGTTTTGATTCTTCTCATTAAACCCTTTCTATTTTCGGTTCGGTATTGTACGACAAACAAAAAATCAGCCGATTCAACTCCTTTTTTTTTTCGGTTTGTTTTGTTTTATTTTGATAAATTATAAATCTATTGTCCGTTTAACGGTAACATTTACAAGCCAATGTCCAACTTTGGGAGGGGGGGAAGGGTGTTTCCAATTGCTAACAGAACGGAAAGCCAACAACTCAAAGATTGACCAAGTTTTGACGGTAATTCCCCCCCAAAAACATCAATCTATATGGCAATTAAAAGCAACTTTTTGGGCTCTTCAGGCAAAAAAAAAAAAAAAAACAGCAGGCATGCAGCTTCAAGCTGTTTTGTTTGATAAGCCAGTTCCAGCAGAGAAGAATCCTTGTTCTTTCTTTGACATTCGGAAAAAAGTTGTCCTATTTCAGCTATTCAATTAATCAGCTTGCAGTTGTTGTCGCACGAAACGTGACTTAGAGGTGATTTGATGGGAATCGCGCTTTTAACTACACTTGGCCCATTTTTTCAGCAGGAAATGGGGGCTAGGGAAGCATGAGACTCTGCTGATAATTGTTAGTAGACCTTTCTAAAACATGCGAGATAGAGGGGGAGGTGGTCTTAATGAATATTAAAAGTTTCAACAATCGTAATTCCAGCCACCCTCAGACAATACTGTAAACAAAATTCAAATGTGATCACACATCCGAAATGCTTAGCCCGAATCTGAGCTGTAAGCTGACATGATAGCTTCTGCGGCAGATTGGCTAAATGTCACGTTTCTGTGCATTAGCATAGAAATAAACACAGCAGACGGTACCCTCCCCTGTAACAACGGACTATTTCTAGGCTTACGCGTTAGAAATATGAACATTCGATAGCGGCGGAGGCCACTTAAACGACATATTTCTGTGCGCTAGCATAGAAATAACGCCCTCTGGCGGTTTCAACACATTATTGTAAAACAACCTTTTTATATTTCAATTCCACATAAATTGGTTGGCTTTAAGTGCTTTTTGTATAGAAACTATAAATTATGTAAGTTTGAAGCAGACAGAAAAGACAGCATTGATATAATATTAATCTATTAAATAGAACTCTTAAAAAATTCTATTTATCTTTAAATACTAGGAACTTTAATAACAATATTATGCATGGATCAGCCTTCCTTTTGTACCACATATATCTAAAAAGATGAAAACAATCTGCTCAAATGATTTCACCATTAGTTTTAGAAACCCTCGTAATCATATTCAAATTTTGAACAATACTAAAGATAAATTATCTCCAAACTAAGTTCTGCAAATAGTTTATAATGAGACCAACATGTAGTGCAATTTATTATGGTGAGTCTCGTGCCAACTGTACACCAAGATTAGCACAACACAAATATAGCAAGTAAACATGCTAAAACAGACCCTAATATTAAATCTTTATTTTTAGAACATGTAATAAAGTCGGACCACAATTTCGATCCTCTTAATATTAAAGTCGTTTGCATTGATCGAAAAAGAAAACAAAAAAGGCATGGTTTATTACAAATAACATTAATGTAATAAACAAGAGACTCGTGCACTGCATTCTCACATAAATGATATATATAAATTATTAGCTTATAAATTCTATTTATATAAACTTACAGCAGGTCTATGAAGATGGCCGACTTGGTCGAAAGCAATGCTTAGAAATAATATTTTATTAAATTTATAATCTTTCCAGAATTGTGTACCTTTACTATTATTTTTATATTCAAATTAAGGAAAGAAGTATTTTATTGAGTTAAAATTTTTTAAATAATCAGAATAGTAATTATCCTAAAAATAGCCAGGGAAAACCAGTTTTGAGCAATGAAAATGTAAACAACCTTGGAAAATCAACAATATTATTCTTATATCTTCTCCTTTACTTCTTTTGCATTCATTCCTTCATATACTTATATATATATATTACTTTTTATAAATCACATATACGCTCTAATGCAAATTTTTTTTATATAATTCCTTTAATTTTCTAACAATTTCGACTGTCCTACAGTCTTCATCAATTATAAATTTAAAAAGAAAAAGGAAGGTTATGCAAAAGCTCTGATGAAAACTGCAGGACAATCGTAACTGTTAGAAAATTAAAGGAATTATATAAAAAAAATTTGTATTAGAGTGTGTATATTGAAACGTTTTTTGTCCGTCTGACTAAGTCTCTGTTACACATAAAATGCATGAGTTGATCAAATTATGTAAAAAGAAAAAAGTTTCATTCCTATTTCTAAAAAGAACTATATTTCCTGATCAACTCTACCTAGTAATTGTTACGATTTACGCTATCGACAGAATCAGCTTTTATTTCTTTTATAAGGGCACCAGGATTCATATAAGAATCCGCTGAAATCCATCGCATCGAGTCTCGAAAATTAAAAAAAAAATGTTTTTAAAAAAATCGGTATCATATTTTACCGTAACTAGAATTATTTTCTAAATATTATTTATTATTCCTGGAGCTTAGTCAACACATATTGGCAAAGGTAAATTATATTTTCAAATCTTACTAAACTAATATTAATAAATTTAAATAATAATCATCAATAATGTACAACGAAAAGTTGGTATTAGAAATAAATATTTTATTCTAATAAATAAAAATGTTTAAAGATAAATTACTAATTAACTATAACTGGAGAGAACCCACGCTAATCCAGACATGAATCCATTAATAAAAAAAAATAACAGTTAAACAATTAAAGTTCTTGGGTAGACAAGAGTTTCTTGATCAATAAAATTAAAGTCTCTATCGAGATTATTTTAAGCTTATTTTTTTTTAAGAATTGTTTGCAAGCTTTGTCACAATCGGGAAAAGTTACTCTTAGCTTACCGGTAAGTTTAGTGAGTTCACGAAACTTGTAAATTACTATGCATAGTTTTTTTTTTTGTGTGGGAGAATGAGCTCGGCCATCGGTTATGAGTTGATCTTGGTCTATTCTACTGGTCAGTCACGAAAGCTTTTCTGGTGTCCGTCTTCAGAAACAATGTCGGCAAAAGCCCCGGCCCCCTCCAACATGCAGAATTATTTCAGCATAGAGTGATCCTGGATATATCTTGTTTTCCAGGACCGACCATAGGAAAAACAGATAAAACAAGACCCTGATCAAACTAGCCTCTTCCTTTTTATACTCGAGGCCCAGTTTTCAGACTTCTGCGCATGTTATTATCATGGCGTTTAGGTTCATAATCTGGTACATTCTTTATTATTTTTCAATTACAAAGTTCTCTTTTTTTATCAAGTCTTTCGGCCATCTTTAATTAGCTAAAATATTTTTCTTTTAGCTTATCTGGATTAGTAATTTGTGTGTCTTTTGTTCTCTCCAATTTTTACTTTTATTTTTTTTTAACTAGATAAAAAAATGTGGACTAAAATTTAACTTTCATTGTACGTTTTAAAAAAAATAAATTATACAAACAAAAAAAAATCTAAATTTACTTTTTTTTAGCTTTTACCAAATGCCAATACGTATATTTGTACCATATATAAATAAACGGTACAATATGGAGATTTATAAAAATATATATGAAAATCAACAATAGCCTTTTAAGAGATTCAGGAAGACATTCTAGCCTCGAATAAATTTGTTGAAAAATGCCAGATTATAGCTGAAATTTAAAGGAAAAAATAGACACAAAAATCACACCATTTCTAATGAGGTAAAATATGTAAACAAATTCTTAATAATTAAATCTGAAGTTGAATTAACCTAGAGAATATTGCCAGAATCCTAACACCATATAGAGGCATTGCATGACAATTAATCTGGAAATCATTCAATAACCTACAAAATGGAAAAAAATCAATATGCATTTCTATAATAGAATTTTGATTGTGCAAAGTACTTTATAATACATGCAAGGCAATGCTGAAAATCATTCAGTAGATAATAGTTTTACAATGAAAAAGAACTAGATAAATAACCTCATTTTAGGAGTTAGGGGAATATAAACTGGAACATTCCTTATCAATTACTACCATCAAAAAAACTTGACAACCAATTTTTTTTTCCAAAAAACTATAACCAAAAATAATATAAAATTCCAATTTTTACATTTTTAGCTGATATAATTTTGAAGTTATAGCTATTTAAAATCGCCAGAAGATTGCAAATTTGCGTTCATATGCAATTATATAAGAAATAATTATTCAAGATAAAATTAAGAGAAAAGGCTATAGGGAGCACCAAATTATAGCTTATTTTATTATCTTTCTTAAGATGTGTCACATGGCAAGATTTTGATTTTTAATTCCAAAATCATTTCCTGACTTTTTGATCTTGAATTTGTCAAAAATCTAAATTTTAAAAATATTGGGGAAAAAAAATCAAATATATATATATATATCTTGACATTATTTGTGGAAAGTTTCATTAGGGGATCATACTTTTTAATATTCTTTAAAATATTACAAAAACCAAACATGTGAATAACAAATTAAAATTTTAATTTTAGAAAACTGCTTCTTTTAAAACTAAAATAGTATTCAGAAGAGGGGATTGAGAAAACAAAAATCCTTGAAATATAATATTCACATAATAATTTTCACTTTTCTCTACATAGCTCTTGTTAAAATACCCTTAATATTGAAAAATCTTAAATGAGTACCTTCATGCAACATAGAATCACAAACTATTTTCCATGGGCAACTCAACAATTCTTTACATGACAATTTTCCTCCATTCATTTCTTTTTTGCAGAGATAGTAATGTAATCAATAGAAACTGTGAATACTCCAAATTTGAGACATAAACAGGCACTTCAAGTTTATTATCAGAAAAAATTCCCAAATCCCATTTTTAGCCAAAACTATTCAAGTCATCAATGATCATTGTATTCACGTTAAAAATTCTTTTATTTCTAATAGTGCAAGATATATTTCATGGCTTCTTCTGAGAAAAGAAAGTGTGATTTTTCATTTTTTAAATATCTATCTGTAAAACTATCTGATGCAGGCAAAAAATCAATAATGGAAATTCCGGATGCCTGATATTGAATTTGCATTTAGAAAATGCCTTTCAAACAATTTCTCTTCTGTGTTGTTTTTTATTGAAGAAAAAAAATAAGTCAATATTGAACTTAATCTGTATAGGCAGTTGAAAAGATATCACAACTTTCTCTTCATAGGATTGCTGGAGCTTTGCCTTTACTGTTTCAACCCCCCCCCCCATCACTCCAAGACCATCACATATATTTTCATTTTGATTCCAAAATCATTTTATTGTGTAGCAGACTGAAAAGTGAATATTTTTTTTAAATATGGCATCAGTTCTGATCTTAGGTGTAAGATTCTTCCAAAATAAATGAACAGTAACTATGTCGTCTGCAGACAATACTTTTAATTATATTATTGGAATACTTGTAGCAGACAGCTGCTGGAAATATTGTTTGGCTTTTATTATGAAAAGACAGAGTGGGCCTCATTTTGTAAAATAAAAATATCATGAAGCACATTCATTAAGTTAGCATGCCATATCGGCACCACTATAGATTAAATTTGCTAAACAAGATTTATAATCAGTAACTTATATACCTTGGTGCTTTGTATTTTAATGTTATGTGCAAACAGAGTGAGTGAATGCCACTCTCTCCAGTTAAAACGGCATTTGGATCATAGTTTAATTAACAAACTTTCGTCTTTTTTCAGAAAAATATTTTATCTTGAACAGCTCATACAACTCCTTAAATTTCCCCAATATTAATCTTTTTTAACTTCTAGTCTTGTCATTTGTTTTCACTGAAAATCTTTTTCCCAGATAAGACTACTAACCTCATTGCCTAGATTTAAAACTTTTCAAGCTTTGGATTTGGTGTTACAAGTATACTTTTTCTTTTACTAAAGCTTTTTTCTTGTCATTTTGTTTCTAATTCCAAATTTCTCTTCTATATTTTACATTTGAAGATTGTGAAATGTTTATTTCCAAAACTGACAGAGCATTTCACATTCCGAATTATTTTCATGACCCTTTCATGCGCACCTTCACTTGCTTTGGTTAGTACTTTTGTCAAGTCTCTTTTTATTTTATTTTTTAACTTTTTATCACAGTATAATAGTGCATCTAGGTCTACAAACTCTTGAAGTTCTTGACTAATAGGTTGGTATACTTGTACTGAATTGTTTCAGTCTCGACGTAAATGATTATTTCCAGCTTCGTCTCTATCACAAGTTTTCATACCCTTTTCAATGATGTTTGATACATTATATCCATTTTTTTTAACAAGTCAGAGATGTATCCTACAACCTTGAAGTCTCTTCTTGTTAAATGGACTGCAACAGAAAAACTTAGCAGATTTATTTCCATTTTCAGTCATAGTAGATTCCAAATAAATACACTCATTAAACATTATTAATATAAATATTATACTATATATACATTATAATGTACAGAAAACAAAAAACAATATATCACAGTGCATTCACTTCAGGAAAACCAAAATAAAATTGAATAATGGCTAACAGTCCAATACAAAACTACTTTGCAAATTAATGTACCTCTTCTAAGTCATATGTGTCACACATCATTGCTAATGTTCTAACTTGTGAAATTTTACTTTTCAAAGCTATGTCATCTGATCATGCATTTTAAGTTAGAATACTGAACCTACTTCAACATCCTATGATCTGATAATTCCATTTTTGAATTAAATTATGCTTTCACAATCACAAAGTTATTTTTTAATTCCCATATTTTTAAAATATTTATTAAAAAAAAGATCCCTTTGTAATCCTATAATGGAATTTTCCATAAAAGTTGCAGATACATACATTTTTGAATGTTTTTTCTTTTAATTCAAAATTCGTCATAAATGGCATTGAAATTAAACACTGAATAAATCTAGAAAAAACCTAAAATATAAGTTATCATTTACTTACTGTAGCTATCTAAATTCTATCATAAGTAATTATTTCTATTTTTCTAAAGATTTCCAACAGTTTTTCTTTCTTTTTTATTATTTCTGGTAATACGTTTGGTTAATTAAATCTGAAAAAAAATAATTACAAAATTATCAGATTCAAAACTGTTAAAATATTAAATTACCTGACATGAAATGACCAAGATACTATTATTGGCATAAGATAAAAAAAAGTAAAAAGACCAGAGAATAACAGAAAGCTGTCGCATAAGCTTTATTAATAAACAGTCTTGATTCATTAGGGAATGTTTCTGGAAGAATGTATATTATATTAAAAAAATATCACTATTATGGGGCTAGAATCTATTTTTATATCAACTATAGTGAAATGGACCGATTGATATATCTGGAGCTGAAAAGTTTACAAAAAGCTAAAGGTCAGAGGAAAAAGACAGCATTACAATTCAATAAGAAAAACACACATATTTGAAAATAGGGCAAAATGACTTGAAAAGTGACTAAGACATAAGTCATTCATCAAGAACAATATATCCAGTAGACAACAGAATCAAATAAAAAGTCCTGAAAAGATCTTTAGATAAAGAAACATATGCTTCTAAATTAAATACCAAATTCTTCAAATATTTCCTATAATTCTCAGGTTAGTAAAGTTAATGTTTTTGAACCATAATGCTAGGAAAAACTTTTAAGAAAATCATGGACAGTAATATACATATACTTGATAAGATTAGGCTAAAACTTTTACTTGAAACATAAATAATGAATTACAAATGCTGTTTCATTCTTATTATCAATTGCTTTAATTCTTTAAAAAAGTATATAATGCTCAAAAAAGATTGATGGCAAAATATTAACAATGAGATGAACTGACTAAGCAAATATTCTTAAAAAATGCCATCATATAATCATCATCCATGTGACAGATATGCAAAAAATTTCCTCTTTAATTTTAAAAATATATTTATTGACATAATAAAATTGTACAAATGCATAATAAATACACTTTGTTAATGTTGGCTCATCCATTGCCGGCGTTGATCTGGAAGAAGTATGCCAGAGCCATTCTCTGCACTAGCAGGTTGATATATGAGTAAATACGTACTATTTTGTTGGTATTGCCCACCCCTTTTGAGGTTGACCCAATAATGCTAACTTATCAACTGGGATACATGTGGTGTGAAATCAATGCCTCTCTAGTAGAATCCGACATGTTGCAACACAGACTACTTCTACGATACACTACAATGTGGATATATCAGGTCCAAAATTCATGTAGAGTCTGTGGGCCATACTAGTAGGCTCCATGTATTATTAAACAAAAATCTAGAGGATAGTATCTTGTCCTTGTCTTGAAGAGCTTTGAGCTTGGTCTTTTTACATTATATTAGGATTGTATTTATTTCTCAGAAATGATTTTTTCCATCTTTTACAAAAACTTTCTTCAACTTTCATATTATTTTTTTTTTTCTTAAATTTATTTCTCGATATTGTTATAATACATGCTTACCTTAAGCTTCACAATCTGTCTGTACGATATTATACGGAAAACAAAAAACTAATCTATAAAAAATTAAATGTGTAATTGTCCATATTTTGAATGCTGCTAGTAATAAAATCAACAAATATTTGTCATATTAATGTTTCATCAAATTCAACCTCTAAATGTGTGATATGAAATATCAACTCTACGCATTCACTCTGAAATAAATCCGAGTGTTTAAAACTCAAGAAATTTAAAAAGTAGCATACTTTGACTTTTAAAAGTTATTACTGCTTTCTAATTTGCAAAATAAAGACCATGAAGAAAATTTGAAGCAGATAATTTTTTTATAACATCCATTAAATCAAAATATTTAATAAATAAGTTGTATTATCAGACTAGAAACAAACCAAGTAATATCCTAAGTTCAAAGGTTTATCATAACATACATTGATATTTACATGTACATACATGCAGTTAACTGTGAATTAAAATTATTTTCAACTAATTTTTATTATGTGTACATTATATATATATATAAAGCTTTTTCTAAATATGACCATTATGAATAAAATAAGAAAAATTTATACAATACTAAATGTAAAACCATTAAGCATCACATGATCACATTTCCTATACTAGCACATTAATTGTTGATAAACAGAGCAAAACTCTCCATACAGTATTGCCACCTGTGCTAAACAGAGTAATCAATGGATGCCAGAAGGCTTGTGCATAAAATCCCTATCTAATGCCTACTCATCCAATATCCCCAGACTAGTTTCTGGCTTGTGGCCTTCGTCAGTGAGGAGCTTTGGATCTGAGAGCACTGCATCTAGATCTTAGGATCTAATGCAACCCTCTAGCAACCACCTTTTATCTCAGCTTAACTACTAAATTATGAGAATGAAATTGAAAACACAAAAAATATTTTCAATCTAAGCTCAATAGCTTAAATAGTTATATGGGTCTGAACTCAGTTCAGCACCCATACATTTTGGTGTCTTTGGCTCTTTTACAACCAAAGCCACCACTATCCTATTAGGTAGGATTGGTGTTAAACCATTAAGCATCACATGATCACATTTCCTATACTAGCACATTAAGGCCACAAGCCAGAAATTAGTCTGGGGATATTGGATGAGTAGGCATTAGATAGGGATTTTATGCACAAGCCTTCTGGCATCCATTGATTACTCTGTTTAGCACAGGTGGCAATACTGTATGGAGAGTTTTGCTCTGTTTATCAACAATTAATGTGCTAGTATAGGAAATGTGATCATGTGATGCTTAATGGTTTAACACCAATCCTACCTAATAGGATAGTGGTGGCTTTGGTTGTAAAAGAGCCAAAGACACCAAAATGTATGGGTGCTGAACTGAGTTCAGACCCATATAACTATTTAAGCTATTGAACTTAGATTGAAAATATTTTTTGTGTTTTCAATTTCATTCTCATAGTTTAGTAGTTAAGCTGAGATAAAAGGTGGTTGCTAGAGGGTTGCATTAGATCCTAAGATCTAGATGCAGTGCTCTCAGATCCAAAGCTCCTCACTGACGAAGGCCACAAGCCAGAAACTAGTCTGGGGATATTGGATGAGTAGGCATTAGATAGGGATTTTATGCACAAGCCTTCTGGCATCCATTGATTACTCTGTTTAGCACAGGTGGCAATACTGTATGGAGAGTTTTGCTGTTTAATACTAAATGTAAAAAATACTGTATATAAAATTATTAAAGCATGTATAAACTTCATAATTCAGAAGAAGATTAAAAAAACTAAACCATGTTTAGAACATTTTTCTATCAAATATAAACAAAATACAAGAAAGGAAACAATTCTTTTTTTTAATTTATACATTTAGTTTATCTTTGAAAAACATTAACATTATTATCTAATGATTAAAATGGAGTAGCATAAAAATAATTATTTCATTTGCTAATGAAATTCTTTGATTTGATTACAAGAACTATAGTTTTAAAAGATAGAATTTTCAAATTTTTTTTTCATATGTCATAGCATCGGCCGGGACACGAACCCACAACCGTCTGCAACCAACTACTTGCTTGCAAGGCGGCTGCGATAACATCTCGGCTAACAACGCTCGACAGAATTTCAAATTTTTTTTCTTCATTTAAAAAATATACATCTTGCGTATAAAGTGCAGTAAATTCCAAAGTGGCTTATAATCACCATTAGAGTTTGATGGAATATATACATATAACTTTTATCTATGCTTATTTTTGTAATAAGATGAGAGTGACTCCCAAGTATTTTTTCAATAGCAACCAAAAGACACCCCACTTATCAAACAAAATTAAAAGAACAAGATCTTCATTGAAGTTATTTTTGAGGGGAAAAAATTGGCTAAATTAATAATGGAAAACTTATATTTATTAACACGTAAGCTAGCTTAAGTTTCGCACTGTAGTATATAATCTCGGAAAAAGGTTTTGTACTATATCCCATGGATGATTTTATAAGGTCAGACATTATTGCAGCATTCAATCATATTCTCTCTGCTGGGAGACAATTTTTAATTCACCAGTTACTGGTTGTCATTCCTTATCATTTTCATAGTTGCATTAAAATGTTGACAAAGAAGTTTTATTGCAAAGTTATATATAGATGGAGCATTTGACATTTTTGCATCAGCACAACCAATATAAAAATATAATCAATGTGATTTTGCCATGCAGAGGTAAAAACTTGAAAATTCCTTCCAGTTTTAATGCCCATACAAAGGACATCAGTCAAATTGTTTAACCATTGAATATGACTCTGAATAAGCTGACAAGAGTAGTCATAAGCTTTATGGAGTGTCATGATATGGTTCAATAAGTGCCAAGAAGTTTCCATGGCCATAATCTTGGCCCAAAAAAGATATCCAATAATGATAATGAAACAATTTCCTCTTCAAATAAATGAAACTAGATTTATCAACCACAGAGAACACAATCATAGAAATCTTTTAAAAGGTAATGTGCTCTTTTTATCAGAAATTCAATGCACAAACAACAAAAACTATGGAAGTCGGGTAGGCAGGCCATATTTGTTTTGAAACAAATCTGCTTTTCACTACTACTATGTACAATGACAGAACAGCTTCACTATTTTCCAATATTGAAATAGAGCATACTTGACTCAGGATTCCTTCATCCAACCATTAATTACCAGGAACATGTGGTCCCAACAATAGGTACCTACACACAATCCATTGAACATTTTTAGCCCAAGATCAATTGCAAAATTTCAAAAAAAGTGAGAGGTATATTGAAAATTTTAAGTCACACCTGAATCACAAATGTCGGCAAATTTCAAAACAAAATGTGAATCAAGAATTATTCTTCATGTTCTTAAATATCTGAAATTCTTCTACATTAAATTATTAACTATTTTCGATTATATTTCAAACACTTATTGCTATTAGTTAACTTATGTATTTTTTTTTTATGGCATTACAAATTTTTTGGGGGATATTTAATTTTTTATGGATTGCTTTGCTTGCTAAAACAGTTAGTTAAATTCAATACCAAATACCTAAAGCATTTCATTTCTTATAGATTTGGTTTTCCCTATGTCATCTGGCAAATAAATAATGACACTTAAGGTGGATCATATAACAGTACCTATTTTTCTTTAAAAATTATACTAAATCTATAACTTACTGTTCATTTTTTTAACTATATCAGCATCAATTTGATATTGCTATATCTACCTAGTATCAATATTCGATATGTAAAATTTATTGCAATTCAATTCTTAATATAACAATAGCTTTTTTCTTATAAAAAAAAAATCAATTCATAAATTTTTAATATTTCACATAAGTAGCCATTTAATATACCAATGGATTTTTTTTTACTTTTCCTTGGGGAATTAACCCAGAGAACTAGTTTTTGACTCAGATACTCATATGCTGTGCTATGAATGATCCTATGCATGCTGGTATTATATTCTTTAAATCGATTTTATTATGGGCAGTGAGCAACTTGCTTGCATGGGATTATCGAACTCAAAAGCTCAAGTTCTCTGGATTGTCATGAGCTCCTAAGCAGTTGCCAATTATAAATTATCTATTAAAAATTTTGAGCAACTGTAAAACTTTGACAACTCTTGGCAGTTTACAATATGCTAAGTCTCACACAGAAATGCATGACCAATTAAAAAATATAATGCAATTTTCAATATACACAGATATAATACATTTTCTGTGATTATGCATGTCATGAATACATTTGCACCATATATACACTAACTTTAAAATGAAATTTCAATCTCTTAATGATCAATATAATTAAAACTACATTCCATATTGTTCCCATGTTTACATTAAACGTAAATAAAAGCCTTAATAAAAAACAATATGCAATACTCAACGTTATTGTCTCAATTATATTTTGGTAATTTTAAACAGTAAATTAACAAAATATAAAATTAAGACATGGTAGTTTTTTAAATATATTCCGCTAATTATCAGAAACATTCATTTTAATTTTATTTTTTCAAGTGAGGCTTTAATTAAAATTTCATGAAATTATTTCTTACCTTCCTTTCTGGTTTAGATATTTCTGGAAGTATAGAACAGAAAGGTTTGATAACTTCTAAAAATTTTACTGAAAAAGAATGACAAAAATAAAGCAATTAATGATCACAATTCCAAATCAATACTTATTTTAAATATTAATTTGAGAGCGGTTAAGGCCCTCACAACAACCATTTAATTTTATCAACTTAAAACAAATATATCTTTTAATTGTAGATGAAATACATACTAGCCATAGTCGAAACTTTCGTAGATTTTCGGTAAAACTAAAATTATAGTCTCACTTTTAAAATAATTAGTATACAGTGTATAGATATCGTTTTTTTTTTTTTTTTTAAAGTAAAGACTCCACAAACGTGGAAGCTTTACTATACCGAACAGCTGACGTTGCAAGAAGACTCATGTGATATTAATCTCGTACGGCTGAGATTTAAAAAAACTATATCTATATTTATTGAACATTTATTAGTTTTGAATATTTTTGTTATTTTCGTTAGTATCATGATGTTATTCAATTTAATATTAATTTGAAATAAAATACTATAACTTTTTTAATAGTTATCTATTTAACTCCTCTATACGTGATAGGAAGTGACGCAGCGATTAATTTCGTAATATTTCAGTTGAGGTGTTTTAAGGTCTATAGGGGTTGTGGTTTTTATTATTAGAAAATGTATTTATACTTCAATACAATTATATTGTCTGTATTGATAATGTAATTCTGATTTTTAATAGTTATTTTAGGCTGTCGAATTGTCCATATTTAAAATAAATAGTGGTTTATGCCTTTATTTTTTTTTAGGTTTTAAAAATATGTAATCGAATATTTCCAACAAATTAATATATTTCAAGTAACTCTTCTAAATTATTCGATTATTAATTGGTTTTTATTTTCTTCTTTTTTTAACGAATTAGGATATAATATATTTAAGAGTAAAGTTTTTTTTATGCAAAATTGATTTATTCGGAAAAGTTTGTTTTAACTCTATAGTTTGTTAGCCGAGAGGTCATCCCGGCCGATGCTATGACATATGAAAAAAAAACAACTCTATAGTTTGATAAAAGTAAGTGGAGATTATTTAAGTCATTTAGATTTTCTGATAACGTAATTGTTTTTGTAATTAAGCACTTCACATCTTCAGGAAATGTTGCAAGAGTTGACTGAAGGTCAACGTTAAAAAGCCTAATGGCCAATGTATTTTCTCAAAAGATGAAAATAAAGATTCATAATGATGAGTTAGAAGTTAACTACAAATATCTTGGTCATATTACCACAGATGGAAAACAATGGATAAAATTAATCATAGAATTAAACTTGATTGGAGTGCTTTTGGTAGAAATAACTTATTGTTGAAATGTGTTTGCAAATGAACGTTTTTAATAAATATATTTTATCAGTTCTTATTTTTGGATCTCAGACTTTGACACTTAACAGAAGAGCAATACACAGACTGCTCAAAGAAGTATGGAGATGTGCATGTTAGGAGTAATAAAAGATTGAAAACAATGCATGGTTAAGAGTCCAAACGTGTTACTGCCATTGAAAGAATTAAGAGACTGAAATAGAATTAGTCTGGGCATATTACATTACTAGAAGAGATAATAGATGGACAGTTGAAATATTAAACTGGATTTCAAGAGATTGTAAAAGACCAGAAAGAGAACATGAAATGGATGGATGAAATAATGTATGCAGGATGTGGAGAAGAGATTAGAGAAATTAGATTAAATTCGGAGAGACTATTCTGCAGTGAATTGATAATAGTTGACAACGATGATGATAGTATGTTCCCTGACAAGGAGATGGTTTTTACATACTCAATATTTTTTGAACATTTTTATACAACTGGCCATCCCTTTGTTCCTGCATGTACACTGACTGCAGTGACTTTGAATGAAAAATTATAGAGGCATGGCATATCTCAGATGACAAACGCAATAGAAAAGAATCATGTGTGCCCCTCTCAAAAAGATGGCCTATTCTCCCTAATTAATTTTCATATTTAAATTTTATGTAAATTAGCAATAACAGCATACCCATTTCCACTTTGCAATTTATGCTACATCTATGGCTTGTAATGGTCGAAAGTTGGCCAAGCACACTGTAAAAATAAAAACGGTCTTTATGAAAGCTTTTCTTTATATGGTTTTCATATATTTATGATTAGTTCTTTATTATGTAGCCTTTTTAAAAAGAAAATGTAAACGCTAACAATCAAAATCTTGGGTGTTAAAATGATGATTTACAAAGTATACTCATGTTCACTGCTGATAAAGGCAATTATACATCAAGTTATTACAACAAAACCAACTCGGATGTTGATTGCATGAACACTAATTGTTGATAGAGCAACTTCCACCACATCAATGTGGTTAATCGATCTTTTTTTTTTTCTAATGAAAATATCTTTGAAACAGTATGAAAATAATTTACTTAGAAAACATACATGAAATAAATATTTGTAATGAATAAAATATTGATTGAAAAGCAATGAAAATAATATATTTTGAAAAAACAGTGTAAAAATTATTATATTCTTTAGGAAAATATAGAAATAATTTATTTAGAAAACAAATGAGTTTCCTATGTTTGAAACAGTATGAAAATATATTTATGAAAACATTTAAAATAATTTATTCAGAAAACATCTGAAATTAATATTTTTAATGAATAAAAAATATGATTGAAAGCATTTGTTTTATTAATTTTTCAGAATGAAAATAATATATGGTTGAAAGAAACAATATGAAAATTAATATATTCTTTGTGAAAACATTTAAATAATATATATTTTTCTTCTTTGAGGTCTTGAAGAAACTGGGCAAAGCAAATTCCTAACACACTCCGTTCTTTTTTGTCATTGCAGTTGTTATTATATGATTACACGTATAGTGTAAAAGAGTGAATGGACTCCTACCAGCATGCATCAGCCAGTTTGATGAATTTGTTGGATTTTTATCTCTAGTATAAAATCAAGAAACAATATTTCAGTTGCCTGATAATGAAATATCACTTGAGGTTTTTTGAAAGTAGAATGAAAGTGTGTGACTGAATTTTTTTTAAGTAGGTATTTACAATCGTGACCGACTAAACTAAATTATGGCCCTTTTTTTCACGAGGTTGTAAAGTTGCCAATCTTGATTGCAGATTTGATTATCTGTTATTTAGATATTTACAACTGCAGATCGTGTTCAAATAAAATAAGGTTTTACAAATTGGAAACAGGAACTTACGAATATTATGTAGGACATTATCGGATTTTGTGAAGTTAGAAGAAAAAGTAAATAATTTTAAAAGTGATGTATTTTATTGTAAAGGCACAAATATTGGAAGTACATTTAGGATGGGGTTTTTGGTAAATAAACTGGAGATTTATACTGTATCAATGGCAAGATAGTTATTCGGTTTAATGGAAGACATCAAATGCAGATCATTCAGATTTATGTCCAACAAATTTTCATTGTGATGAAGAAATAGGGGATTTGTATATGGATGTACAAAAGGTGTTTGATGTAACCAAATGTTTTAAAATTGTTGTGAAAGACTTTAATGCTAGAATTGACAAACATTGAAAGATAATGTACTGTGGGTAAATTTGATTACAGTAATAGAATTGAGAGAAGAAATACTTATGGAATTTACAGAAAAAGAAAAACTATTGTGAATTCTTTCTTTAAGGAAAATGCTAAATATATATTGAAGCCTCCAAATGAAGGAACAGCAAAATTGGATTATATTTTGACTAACAAGAAATTTGTATTTTAATATTGTAATATTCTTAATAGATACAACACAGAAAGTGATCATTGATCAGAGGGATGTAAGATACATGTTAATACAAAACTAGAGACAAAAATTATTAAGAAAAAGAGTATTCACAATTGATATCCCAAACCTTCAGAAACATTCCGATGAATTTAAATTGCGACTTTCAAATCATATAAAAATATTAAGTAATTTTGAATATGGTTCAGATTTAAATAAAACCACTAGAAAGATTACTAATATATTATTAAGAACTGCAGGAAAGATAAATGATATAAAAAAGCAGCAATTTACAAGTAAATTTTATACGGAGACAAGATACTGTATGGAAAAAAGAAATATGAAAATTTTTTCAAATGAATCGCTAAGAAGTGAATATTTTTAGTTTTGTAACATATTTCGAAAAACTATATAATATTAAATCATTTATGTTCTTTATTATTGTTTACAATGTTTTTTTACAACTCACGACAGTTTCGATTGCCTCAGCAATTCTACTTATATTTCCAAAGTTCTGAAGAAGATTGCTAGGTAAATCGAAACTGTCATGAGTTGTAAAAAAGCATTGTAAGCAATAACAAAGAACATAGATGATTTAATATTATATGGATTTGGCAATGCAATAAGAAAGATGAAGTAATGTTTTGAAAAACTGTTAGTAACAATATTAAAAAATATTTTGAATTGGCAAGGAAAGCTATAGAAGAGAATAAAAGTCTCAAAAATGTAAAACGATGTCTTTGTGTTGGAAGTCAAATTATTTCTGCAATAAGAAGGTAAGATGGAATTATTGCTAAAAAGAAAAATGACAACTTGAAATAAAGAAATGTTAGTAAAAAAAAATATTCCCTATAGTTATTACATCCTCTAAATTGCTCAATATTTTAAATACAGAAGTGAATCATGTAATAAAATTTGTGAAGAAAGTAATTATGAATGACATGCTAAAAAAAACAACTGGAGAAATAGAATAATTGTTGGCAAAGTTATATATTTAAGTATCTAAATAATAAAGATGTACGAAATAATTAGAAGAATACAATAATAATATTGATATTTAAAAATGGTGATAAGATAGGTATTGGAAAATAGTCTTTTCTTATGTCAAAATTTTTACCAAGTTAATTACAATTCGGCTACAATGAATTTTGGATTTTAATCAACCAAAAAAACAACTGGATTTTAAAGTTGTTTTAGTACAGTAGAGCATATCCACGTATTGAGAAAAGTTATAGAAAGGACCAATAAATATGATTTGCCATTGTGTTTTGGAGTTGTAGATTATGAAAAGTAATTTGTTTCTATAAACATTTCTACTGTTATTAAAGTATTGCATCATCAAGAAATAGTCATTGGAAATTGTCAGCTTCTTAAGAATATTTTTCAAAATTCAACTGGGATTAATTAGATTACATAATGATAATAATATTAACATTGAAAAGGGTATATTACATGGTGATTCCATATCTCCAAACTTTTTATTGCAATTTTGCAAATGAAAATGGTAATCTAAGGAGAGTAAAAATAAATGGAGATTATTTAAGCCCTCTGGATTTTATAGATGATAGTTTTATTTATGCAAATAATGCTTAATGACTTCATGGAATGTTGCAAGAGTTATCAGATGATAGTAAGTATGTGGTGGTAAAAATAAATGTTAAAAAAAGAATAAAATAATGTTCAATGTATTATCTTGGAAGAAAATAAAGATTGATATTGATGAATTAATAGAAGTTAACCATTACAAATACCTTGGTCAGATTATTAATATTGATTAAATTAAATTTGGATGAAATGCTTTTGATAGAAATAATATTTAAAGGAAATATGCCCATGTTATTGAAAATTAAGGTTTTTAATAAATGTTTTACCATTTCTAGATACTTTACAGAAGAGCAGTATGGAGACTTCTGATCACTCAATGAAGTATAGAGTGGCATGTTAGGGGTAAAAAGAAGTCAAAATATGTAGGCAAGAGAACAAGTAGCTATTATTGATATCTCTGAAAGAATTTAGAAATGATATGCAGCTAGATTGAATATTTTTCTGGAAAAGGTTATGAAGCGGATTCCGTGAGATTGTAAAAAACCTCGAAAGAGACTACATTTGAGATGGATAGCTGGATAAAGTAAGGATGTTTGCTAATGTGATAAGGAGACTAGTGGCTAAAGATTAAAGAAACTGAATTAAACTATAATGGTTGAAAATTATTTAGAAAACAAAACAAAAAATATTATGAAGGGTAAATGAAAATAAATTTAACATGCACTCACAATGTAAACAAACCATAAATTGTATTTGACTTATTAGCTATCACCTAGATCTAAAAACAATGCATGATGAAATAGAACTTGAATAAACCATGAATTTAATCTAGAAAAAGTGAATAGATAAGCCCAGAGCCTTCTGAATGAAGCTGTATCTCAGAAAATGTGAAGTCCTCTTCATACTTGATAAATTATTATTATTAAAGAATTATTATGAATGCTTTGCATACTTAATTCAACAACCTTGAATAGCTCAAAGACATTTACCAATATTGCATAACATTTATTTCATTAATAAATTTTGAAATGTTAGGATAAATCACACACTACATTAACGACTAAAGTTTTCTCTTTTCATTCTTTTTTTAATCTTCATTTGGGAAGTACTTAAAAATATTACCATTGTATGTTATCTTGACTCACTACAAACTATCATTTTGCTATTCGATAATCATATAGAGATTTTCATATAAATTTGGGATTTTTTAAAAAAAAATGACTGCTAGGGGTTCCTAGAGTTTGCCTTGATTAATAATTGCTCACCAATATTAAATATCATGTGATTCTTCCAATACATAACGCATCACAGAGTAGATTCTTTGTTTTCATTATCAATGAGCTTTATACAGTAAAGTTATAACAGGTCAATCAAATGATATCTTCTCAAGGAATTCTCCAATTTATTCTTAGCTAAGATTGAAATATTTGTGTAGTTTCAGAACTCATCCTTTCTTTAGTTGTCTGCAAAAATATAAGTCCATGATTTCATCAGATAACTACAAATAGATTCTGTTGTAACTTTACCTGATATCAAAATCTCATTATGATATATGACCAGGAACTCTCCAATATCATTCTTCACTTTAAATGACTTAAACACCATCAGTATTCATTAGCCCATGAAAGAAAATGTTGGATTTATGTTTATCTGAAATGCATTCAATAACATATCCTATTACCCATCAGTTCTCTTTACACTGTAGTCATGATGAAACCATGATCTCTTGTAGATATCATCATTGATAATATTTTATGGTTTTCCACCAAAGTTTGTTTTACAAATCTTTTATTTTATTTGGTATTTATAATTGCAGCTTATATTAATATTTATACTTGCTATAGGATCTTTTTTAATAGCAAATTTTTAGTCATTCAGTTTCTAGGATAAATATCCACTTATTATCATAGAAATATATATCTATTAATTTCAAATAGTGAATCTTCGTATTTAATGGGTGTTTTAAATTCAGTTTTGTTGTTCAAATTTGTGGCCAGTTGCCAAATAATTTATTGTCAGGAATAATAATTACCATCAGCAAACTCATCTATACCATCACGAACCAAGTAAATAATGTAATCACATTTTCCAATCTTCAGAATTCTATTATCCTTTCATATATACTGCCTTGTAAATTCTTCCTCTGCCTAATACAATTTAGTCCCTACAAATCAAATATTTAATTATTTACAGTCTTTCCAGCTTTAATTTTTCAATCTTATCACTCATTTTTAAAATCATTTCTCCTACAAGCTACCAAAATTGGAAGCTTTCGCTCCATATCTCATCAAGTTTTCCTTTTTTTGTGTGTTCCTGTCAAACTGTATTCTACTTCTGACATATATATATGACTTGAAAGGTTGCTATTCTTCCGTATGCGCCTTACTATTACCTTCAGACAGCCAATAGCAACCTTTCAAGTCATTACTAATTTAATAACAACATGCGATTTAAACAAAATATTATATATATATATTATGGGAAAAATACACTCACTATGAACATTATAACTGATAAGTTTCTGCTGTCTTCCAGTTATTTGTTACTATAATTCCAAGAGATTTTATCTTTTCTAAAAAAACAATGTAATTCAATAAACAATAGTACCAGTACGTACAAAGCTTATATTCAGAAAAATTTGTTTAATGCTTTGAAAACATGCATTTAACAAGAAAGAATTGTGCATCCCCTGTCAAAAAAATGGCTTAGCTAAATTTTATTTTTTATTCACATTTATGTAAATCACCACTTCTATAAAGCCCGTAATCTTCTTGGATGCTCATTGCTTTGATTATGATTATCAGTCAAAAGAATGCTGAACATACTGTATTTAGATGTATCTAGCATATATGTTTTCAAAGTATTGAACAAACTTTTCTTAGTATACCCTTTATACATATTATCATTTATTGAATTATATATTATTGAAAAGTAAACATTTATTTAGGAATATTTTTTTCCTTCTGAATTAGTCTTTAAATTATTCTATGATTGTACTTAAGCAACTTGCAGAGAGTTGTAACTCATCTTGCCTTCAAATAAAAGACTGGTCCAGATTCCATCTTGATCGAATTGAGCATTTATTGCGATTCACAATGGATATACAAATAGATTCCTGTAGCAAGAATGGCTAATAAGCAATGGTGCCAACTGAATCTGAATGTTTGTATTATAGAAGGGGAACTGGCTATAAATAGTCAATTTATTTGGAGTATGGTCAGACAACAACTGTCAAACCTGAACGGCAGTGTACACATCCCCAGTATGGCTGAGCAGTGAGGCAAGTTCACCTTAGAATTGGAAGATATATGAGGCAAGCTATCACAGAACAGCTGGAGATGTCATCATACTTACTCATGAGGCAAGATGTCACAATACAGAAAGAAAGAATAAGTAAGCCTATAAGGACACCTGAAGTCTTTTCTATAGTTAACCAGCAACTTAAGGTTATGCCAAGCCAACAGTATCAGGTAAAGATATAAAATTATATATAGTGTAAATATGCAGTTGTATTTTTGTTTCATTAATAAATATAATCATATTTCTAGAGTTTGTGTTAATATATAATCATGATTTTAACACAACACAGAATGAGCGATGTTTTTCGTTCCAGGTTTTCATAAATATTTGGAATTCCATAAGTTTTATATTTGAGCTTAATCTCTTCATCAATTTTACATTTCTCCATGGTAATCATATTCCTCTTACAGTCTTTTACACTATCACCACCAGTTTTAAACTATTTCTCTTTAGTGTCTTTAATGCATTTCCAATTTAATGCTTTTGTGGGTTCAGCAGTTTTTTATCTTTTTTGTTTGAAGGTACCTAATTTTCTCTTTCAAATTCTTTTCTATCTTCTGAGACATTATTCAACATAACCACCATCATAACACACTGTTCAGTATCTTTTGGAGTTTGTGATTTTAGCCTCTTATTTATATTTATTTCTAGATATCCATTGTTTGGCTTTATTTTTGGTTCTTTGGTTTGTATTCTTTCTTCACTCTCTTCTTCGTGAACTAGCATGTTTTCAGCTGTTTACATTCAGATTTTTTGCTTTAATCTCGTCTTTCAAGTATTCAACTACTGTTTTTAATCTTTTTTTATTATTTTATTTTGTTATACATTTTTATTTGATTGTAAGTCAACAACTATTTATCATGCAGTCATTTTTATCATTTTATGTATTTACTTTCTTTTAATCTATTGACATTTCTCTCAGAACTCATGATATTCCACTATTGTTTTTACTTTGTTTTTTTTCTTTATTTTATTTTGTCTTTATACTTTCATGATTGAATATCTTTTTATCATTTTGTGCATCTGTTTGTTTTTCTTTTAACCTAGTTATTTTCTTGTCTTATTACTCTATTTCATTTACTCTGCCTTTCTTTGATTATTTTATCTAGTTTTTTAATTATTGATTATTCTATCTTTTTCATATCTTTACATATAATTATTTTGCATTTATTTATTTTATAAGTAATCATTATCTCTTTAAATACAAGATCTATATATCATTATGTCTCATGTTTGGAATGCTTTTGTATAATGGAGAACCACAAGGATTTGATTATCATCAGATCCCAAAATTGAGTTTTTTTTTGTAATGGAGAATCGGAAGGATTTGATTATCATAACCAAAAGATGAGTCTTTTGCTTAATGGAGAACCACAAGCATTTGATTATCATCAAATCCCAAAGTTGAGTCTTCTGTATAACAGAGAACCACAAGGATTTGATTATCATCACATCCCAAAGTTGAAATTACAGAGAACTAAAAGGATTTGATTATCATTAGATACCAAAAATGAATCAGTATTTATATAACGATATGATTGGGATTATTATGCACATTGATATTTTATATAGCAGGATTGACCAACCACAAATAATGATCAATTAAGATAACATTTCATTTGCAAGACTACTCCTATTAAATTATTTAATGGTAATGATTATAAGTCCAAATCCATCAATCATCTGTAATTCAACTTTATCTTGGTCGGACAAAAGAGTGAGCTGGTTCAGATATTTCTATATAGAGCATAATCACGTGGGCAAACTTCATTGCTGAATGGCTACTTTTACCATTTATATTTTCAGGCTTCTACCTTATACTCAAATTTACAGACACTTAGAATAATGACTGCACATACATAATTATCTTTAAATAAATAAATGTATACTATATAGATAAGATACATATGCACACAAAAATTGGTATTAATTGAGAATAGAATTTATTAGTAGTAATAATTGATTAAATAATAAGGCATAAATATTAATAACATTATGGATGTTAAATATATATAATAATAAAGTTTAAATAAATGCATCTCTCTGATATAGGTACATCATTTTTCATAAAATATTAGTTTTAATATTTATTTATTAATATACATTGAAATATTACTTCATTAATTAAGAACTATTGACGAATGTATTGAATCTTCCTCCCCTACATGGTGCAGTTTAAATAATAATACAGAAATACATTGATTCCTTGGAAAGACAGAAAACATCGTTTTTGCACCCCACCCCTTACACCCTTTTACTCAACAGATTTATAATATTTGAATATAAGTATAATTTATATACTTGTAGCTTTAAATATAATTATAGGGGATTTGAACATAGACTTTCAAGTTTCCTTTAGCTATACACATGACCACATGAAAAAAATAAATGATGTCCAATATACGTATTTTGTGCTGAACCAGCACTCATCAGTTGACCCAGATCATTATATAATCAGTGCTCAGTTTATATCAAGATAGCAAATATTCAAACTTTAATGTACAGGCTTCAATCTACTTCAGCCACCCATACAATTGAAAATCTGATGATGGAATGGCCAAACCCCATGCTGATGCGAATATTATTATGTTCGGGTTGACTTTAAGTCATTTTGAAGATTTGATATCTTAATATAAACCAAGCACTGATTATACATATGTGTGGGAGATGATCTGCACCAAATGATGATTAATGGTTTAGCATAAAATATATTGGAGAGCATTTATCTTTTTCACATGTGTGCTCATGTGCATCAGTTGTTTGAGATAGTGGATCACTAAAGGGATCTTGAAAGACTGTGTTCAACCAATTGCATTTAAAAGTCCAAGTATATAAATTATACCTGTATTCAAATATTACAGATTCAACCTATATCATGCCTATTCCTTTTCTATGCATTTAAATGGACAAAGTCCTATACATGAGGGTACTGAGTATCTTAAAGCCAACATGGGCATGATAATAATATTATATATAGAGCCTGCAAAACAAGCTCTTAACAAGCTTTGAGAATATTCTCAACCCCAGACCGGTTTCTGCATCTAGGGTCAGTGAGGTGCCAGGATATTCATTAGATTAAAAATACTAGGACAAGCCCAGCACTTTATCTAATGTATAAGTATTGAGAAGAAAATCTGAAATTTCAGACATCCATATGTCTAAAAATCCAGCAATCTAATTTAAATAGCTATATGGGACTGAACTAAGTTCAGATACACCATATATTAATAGTCTTAGCACTATAAAATCGCCAAAGCCATAATAGCAAAAAATAAATCGATAAAAAAATCAAGACAAATGTCACATGACCTAATTTTAATAGCAAAAAATAAATCGATTAAAAAAAAATCAAGACATGTCACAGGATCTAATTTTAATACAATTTATTTTTTATCAATTTATTTTTTGCTATTAAGGCTTTGGCGATTTTATATTGCTAAGACTTAATATATGGTGTATCTGAACTTAGTTCAGCTCCATATAGCTATTTGAGTTAGACAGCTGGATTTTTAGACATATGGATGTCTGAAATTTTCAGATTTTATTCTCAATAGTTATACATTAGATAAAGTGCTGGGCTAGTTCTAGTATTTTTAATCTAATGAATATCCTGGCACCTCACTGAGGATGCTAGATGCAGAAACTGGTCTGGGTTGAGGATATTCTCAAAGCTTGTTAAGAGCTTGTTTTGCAGGCTCTATGTATAACATTTGTAAATACGACTTTTATTAAAATTAGGTCATGTGACATCTGACTTGATTTTTTATCACTTTATGATAATAATATTGGCATCAACAAGGAATTTGGGCATTTCATCAGATTTCCAATGATATGAATAGCCAAAGAATTGGAATGTGGAATAGATTGAAGCCTCTCTATCAAAATGTGAAAATTTAATATAAATCGAGCCCTGATTATTTGAGATGGGAGATTATGATCTGCACCAATTTATGAATGCTGGTTTAGCATGAAATACATATACTGAAGGTCATTTATCTTTTTTCATGCATGTATTGTAATGTGTATCAGTTGTATGGGATAGAATGGATAGCTAAAGGGAGCTTGAGAGTCTGGGTTTAAATCTCTTATAATTACATCAATAGATTTATGTATAAGGAGAAATAAAATTAAATGACCCCAACAAACTTTCCCCATAATTTACAAGAGAATGAAAAAAACTTTTAAACCTATACTCTAAAAGTTAAAATAAATGTGAGATGGGGAAAAACATATATTTGAATAGGATCATTATAAGATTAGAATAAAAAAAATGAGTATGAAACAGCTTGTCTTGCAGTGGTGGTTGAGAGGTCAGTGCAACTGCCTTGCACTTGCAGGCAGTTGCCCGTTTTGCGGGTTCGCGTTCTGGCCGATGCTATGACACTTAAAAAAAAAAAAAACAAGGCTTGCTTTGTTTAAATAATCGAGGTTTTGTGTACAATTTTATAAGCACTTTATGCACCCATGTCACCAAAGCTATTCTGTGATATATTTAAAGTCTGCTTCATCTGGGTTGAAATATCCAAAATCAGTTTATAACCTGGTTCAAATTCTTGGCAAGGTTATCTGAAAACCTTTAGGCAGTTTGCACATCGAATAGAAGTTAGGATAGCTTTTAGTTTGTATTGGGTGGGCAATTTACAAATTAGGTTAATGGGTATTATCAATATCATACAAGTAACAGTTTATCATTTTTTAAATCTTAGAGCATGGTATTCTTCCATCTTTATGGTAGCAAGAAAATGATAAACAGTATACTTAATGGCCATATCCAGATATATTAAGAATTATAATGGCATGCACTTAGATTATAATTGCTTAGTTTAAGAAATGAAGTTAAAAAGTAATTTTTCCCCGTATTAGATTATTTTCTTTCATGAATTTGGTTATAAGGATTGTCTGCTGAAATTATTGGCTTATGGCCAAATCTGCTGGTGATATTTGTCAGGTTTTGGAAAATTGTTCTCTGATACATACTTCTTAAATAATTGCTAGAATATTTGATAATTCACATTGAATCTCTTTTAGTGATCTTTCTAAAACATTTTTATAAACCTTATCAATCAAATAAATAATATTCTCTTCATATAAATCTAACAAAATATATTCTCCTTTGTTTCTTTTAAAAAAACTATTTCTTTCTCATTAAACCATATATATAAATCTTTAATACTCTATATCTTTCCAATGTTTTGACCACTTTTCTGCAGTCATTTTTAAGAATATTTTTTCTTTTGTACATATCACTTCCTTCTTTCTTCAATTATATTATTCCCTCCATATTCTTCCAAGAAATGTCATTATTCTTTTGGAAAAAAATTGTCCATACAAGAAAATCCTTGAGATTGCAGAAAAAAGCAGTTGAGATGTTGAAAAGATGATAGTGTATTAAAAATGTATATATATGGTTTATGAGAAAGAAAGGATTGTTAAAAGAAAAACAGGAAAAGAATATATTTTAAAGGAGGATTTATTGAAAAAAATTTTTTAATAATGATAATAATTTAAAATATAAATTTTTGAAATTAGTAAACTTGTATGGACGGTTTTTTGAATAATCAGAAGAATAATGGCATTTCTTGAAAGAATATGGAGATAATAATATAATTGAAGAAAGAAAGAAGCTGATACATACAAAAGAAAGAAAATCCTTGAGAATGTCCTCAGAAAAAAGTAGTTAAAATGTTGGAAAAATGATAGTGTATTAAATATATTGTAACGGTATGTACTCTTTCAACAAGATAAGTTAAGACAGTTGCACTCACTATAGTTAGATTTAAGGTCTTCATATAGGATGCCATGAATGATGTGATTTAATTTTGATATAAAACTATATCCGTTCCCAATAAATAATTTATTATCAATAAATTATTATATCTAAACCACGTCAAATCAATTTTCACCTTAATTGACTTAACCGTTATGCTCAGATTTCGAACTCGGGGAAGTTTAACAATTTACTCTCTTCAGGGGTTCCTATCAATATACTAGAGTAATGATAATAATAAATCTCACTAACTCTTTAAAATGGGTTTCATGAAATTAATATAATCAATAAAGATTATTATATTAAATGTTCTTATCTTATAAAATCAAATAAATAAAACAAATTGAAGACTTCATTTAGTTTAAGATAAAAAACAATAATTATTTATTTAACAAATAACTTAAACTCTATAATATATAAAAAATTATTTATATATCTACTTCCTTATATTGAAAATATAAATATTCTATTTACTTATGGTAGATATATTTTCTAACTTATAACACTACATGATTTTATAACATAAAATATAAGTATCCAAATATTAAGACTTCTACATTAACACTATTATATATTAATTAGATTATACAAATAATAATCCAATCATTTATATATAATGTTTTCATTCATTAAAATGATTGTATGTAATATGTTTATTAATAGAAAAGTATATATTTCATATCAATGTTAGTCATTTATCCACTTATCATACATTATGGTTATTAGACTATTTGTATTAGTATAAACAAAATAGTGTCATAGAAAATAATTGTATGTGAATTTAAGAATAATTTAATTTCTTACCTCCAAATTCACTTTATCCCTTTATATTTTTACATGCCTTTCCCATATTAATATTTCTTACTCTATATCTAGATCTTTATTAATTGAAAATAAAAGTATTTTAAATTATTAATTCTCTCTTATTATTCATTTCTTTAATGAAATGAATACAATAATAAAGGAAATGAAATTAATGTTTCCCAATTATAATTTTTAAAAATTAAATGGTATTCATAAAAGTTGAATACAATAGTCTTAGATGTTCCTGGAATTTGCGAATGAAAATCCTTTGAAGATGCAATTTTTAATTCCTTCATTGTTATATATTGAAGAAAATAATAGGATATCCCAAGTTCACATTTAGTTTCCTCCTCGTATGTAGATTTCAACTTCATTAATACATAGTTCCTTTATTAACAATTATAATTGCATTTTGAAGATATAGCTTCTATATAATTTTATAGGCATTTGCAAAAGATGTTATCCACATATATATATTTGACTAGGCAAGTGCATTTTATATATCCTATGATAAATAGGTGTTCTACTCATTCTGTGTTTTCCTTATAATGTAAAGTACATTAAATTTAGTTGAAGTTTTTATAAACATGTTCTTTTTTAAAAAGAGGTTTACATTTTAGAACTCCAATTAGAATGATTTTTATGGAACACGAAAATATATTGAAATTACTTTCTTTAAAAAAGTATTAGAAATTTCTTCTAATAAATATTAATGCAACGGTTGCTAGTCATGGTTAAAAACATAATTTGGCATCAGTTTCTGACTGTCCAAATCCCGTCACTTTTAATGGTACAGTTAAAGTTTTACCGTCATTTGAAAATTTAGAAAAAGTTCCATAAGATGCTGCCCTCTCTTGAATTATTTTACAAGTAAAAAATCAATAAAATGGTCATCATAGTTTTAACAAAAATGGGT
The DNA here is from genome assembly GCA_028023455.1 of Epiperipatus broadwayi. Lineage (NCBI taxonomy): Eukaryota > Metazoa > Onychophora > Udeonychophora > Euonychophora > Peripatidae > Epiperipatus > Epiperipatus broadwayi. The sequence goes on from JAQFVV010000017.1 coordinate 2,104,354, forward strand.
GATCTCTTCTTGAATCTTTTTGGCTGTTACAGTTGTCAATAACTGAAAAGTTATGATCTCTTTTTGTTTCATTTTGAAAATGATAAACGAATGTTTTAGACCATTTTAAACGTACTTTTTGACAAATTATAAATTATTTTGATAAAATATGCTAAAAATAAAATTATTTTAGAAAAATAGTTAAGACTTTAACAAAATTATTTACTTTTTTTTCAGCTTAAAATTGGCAAAGAAAATCGCTGATGTCATAAAATGTTTTCATTGGTCAAAAATATTCGTTTTACATTCTCCGCTCGCAAATAATTTTACAATTATAAAGAGAAATTCATTTTTGAAAAACTTTCATTCACTTTCATAATCTGACAAATTATTAATATATTTTTTACAAATGAAACTAAAGTGAATATAATATTAAAAGATGAATATATTTTAATGATTGAATTTGTGTTTTGCCACTTCACTTTGTGAATTGACCAATTAAAAATTTAGACTTTTACCTCACTTGGCCAATAAAATAATCAGCAACAAAGAGGTTAAATCATTCAAAATATAGATTTTATCTTATATACTGTTTTTTTTAATTGAACACGGTATAAGTCTTTGTAAGGATATAGCTGAAAGAATAGAATCCTTAATCTTCTAATAAAAATAGAATTATTTTTATATATAGCTGCAGAGCTTGCTGAAGCATATCACATTCTACATTGTTACAATACAATTCGATATTAAATCTCTAAGTTAATTTCATTTCCTTTAATTCGATAAACTATGTGAACCCAGAGGTCATCACCATGTCAACTGTCTTTTCCAACAATGATTTTTCATTTTAAAGAATGAAAAATACTAAATTACATTATATTTGTATAAATATAAGAAATACAAACATAATGTATACATGTTGATTATATGTATGTATGAGTATATACATATACTCCTACAATATATATACAATTTAATGATAAATAACGTTTTTTAAAAGAAAAAAAGAATATATATATATTTAATGTGTCAAAGCATTGGCTGAGGTGTGAACCCCGGGACAACTGCTTGTAAGTTCGCTGTGCTAACCACTCAGCCACCAACAACAAAAATATATTTTGTTGGATTTGTATGAAAATAATATATTTTATAGATTATATATACTTTTAAAGAAAAAAGGAAGGATTTATTGTTGTTGAAAAACTTTTTTTAATAATGATAATAATTTTAAAATATTTTTTTTTAATAAAGTAAGTTTCCTAAAGTTCTAAAGCCCCCTACCCATCTAGTTTGAATGTTATTTTATACACACTTTTAATCCTTTAATTCTGCTTACTAAGTGATTTTAAGTAATGCATTTTCTTGTTTATATATCTGTAAAAAGATGTTTTTTTATTTTTTTTCATGCTTATCAGTAATTTTATAAAATACGATTTTTTTTTCCAAATAATTCTAAGCATACTTTAGCATTGCCGAAATAATTTTATTACTATTTAATTTATATGTTTGGAAAATATGTTATTAAATTAAAAAAACCTGTATACTATAGAATTGGCTATTTTTACTTGTAAAACTTGGACCCTGCTCTTCATTATCAAATAATAAAATAAATAGTCCACTAACCTTGAATATAATATGCTACAAAATTATATATACACTTTGTATTTACCTGATGAATAATTCCAAAAATAGTGAACTCTCATACCTTATTTGAATTTCTTCATAATTAGAAATCTATCCTAAAAACATATATACAGGAACATAAAAATCTATCTAATACTTACTTTATTATTGAACTTCTTATGACTATGTTACATAATATCAATAATCATGTATTACTTGTTTTTAAGTCCTTTCATTGATTTTGAAAAATTTATTTGTTAACTTTTGATCTTTTTCATGTTAGAATGAAATTTTAAAATCGAGGCTTAATTATCTAAATTCAATAGAATTGCTTGAAAATTGATATATAACTAAGATCTTAATCCATTTGACATACTTTTCTTTTCAGTATGTCAACTAGTTTGATAGATATGGAACAGAGCTCAGGGAAAATATTTAATAATTTTGCAGTTAACAGTTCTTAGAATTTTCATTTGGTTTAAATAATGGTCACAAGAAGGCAGTTTAATTTTTTTTTTTAATTTAATAACATTTTTAAAACTTTCAAACTCTTAACATTAAGAGTTTGAAAGTTTTAAAAATGTTATTAAATTAAAAAAAAAAATTAAACTGCCTTCTTGTGACCATTTTTTTCTACTTTTCAGAAAACCAGTCAAATAGCATAAGAAATAAAATGAGCGTACACTTGACATTTTATATAATTTTAATTTATATTTAAACAGTATAAAAACAAATATTTTACACATTAGTTGATAAAGCAAATACAATAAATCTTGTGTTATAAAGTTCAAAAGTTTACCCGTATGTGTTCGAGCTTTACAACTTTCATCACTTCAGCCATTTTTCACTTATGGCTTTCTCACGGAATCCTATTAATTATTCCGATACATTTTATATCAGCTCTGTATTGGAAAATCCTGGCCTGAGAGAGAGAGAGTGCATAGGATTTTGCTGCTTTTATCCTCATCAGTTTATCAAGCATCTTTTTAAGGAGCGAGAATTAACTGTAGCGCTCTCTTTAAATTTATTTACTATAGTAACGACACAGGTACGTGACATTTCAGTTCACTAATTTACAAATACACCAGCAATTCTTCCACTATAAATACATGGTGCCTTTAATTTAAAATGAAACCCTGGGTATGTTCACTCCACCTGGGACGTATGTACATTCCTGTAGTAGTTCATGTTCCAGCTGTTCTTCCTTAAGTGTTTCTAGGTCAGTTTCATTTCCAGGCCTCCCATTTAGCTTTGTTTCAGTTCAACACATCAAAATCATCATCTGAATTAGGGTGTTCACGTCAATGGTAAAGGTGATTTATGTGTTTTCTAAATGCTTTGCCATTTTGCAAATCAACCAGATGAATTGGCTTCGATAATAACTGTTTAACCACTCCTGGAATCCATTTACATTCCAACACATCATATATCCAAATGCTATCCCCAGGTATAAATTTCCTAGCTTGAAAAGGTCTGCCCTTAGCTTTGTCAGATAACAATTGAGACAGATGAGTGTGGAAGACACGACACATTAATAACATCCAGGGTTTTTCCATTTGCTGTATCCAGAATAAAATGCTGTGTACATGACTTGTATCAAAGCTTCTGACATGTTCTGTAATTTTAGTTTTTTTAAAGTATATTTCAGATGTTGAACTCCTTGCTCAGCTATACTGTTACTTTTGGGATGGTATGGAGGCATAAGAGTGTGTTTTATCCTTCTGTCACTCAGAAAGTCTATAAATTTTTTTGAAGTAAAACCTGAGCCATTATCAGTCATAATTGATTCCAGATAACCATGCATAGCAAACAATTCATTTAACACTCGGGTGGTACTTTTAGCACTGGTATCCTTAATTAATCTGTACTCATTCCATTGTGAATATGCATCAATCAATAACAGTATTAAATTTCCATTTAATGGTTCAATATGATCCATAATGTGCATCCATAGAGAACTAGGCGTTTTCCAAGTTTCAAACTGTTTGGGAGATAATTTAGTTGTCTGTTGACAGTTTACACATTCTTTTATCATAGTTTCAATATCAGTTGTCAAATTTGGCCACCACACATATGATCTTACTAGAGCTTTCATACACACAACTCCTGGGTGTCCTTGATGCAATAGTTTTAAAATTTTGATCCTGCCTCAGTAGGGACCGATATGCAGTCATTATGCAATATGCATCCATTACAAACAGAGTCTCAGACAATCCAAATTGCTTTATTTAATTCTCTGGGGCATTTTATTGGCCATCCATTTCTTATCCATTTTATTAGTTGGACATAACTTTTATTTTTCTTTGTCCAATCAGCTATGACTTCGCTATTTATGTTTTTTGCATTTAACGCATCAATGTAGTTTATTTCTTTAATTTCATACAAGTTTTCTTTAACATCTGGACAAAGCATCGGTGTGTCCGATCTTCCTTCCCAGCTTATATATCAACTTATAATCATAATATGACAAGTTGTCTATCTACCATAACATACGTTGGCTTGAAGGTTCAGATAACTTTTTCACAGCCAAAAATCCTCGTTAGAGGGCGATGATCAGTATAAATTTGTGAAATTTCATCCATACACATATTGATGGAACTTTTTTACTGCAAAAGCCATGGCCAATGCTTCCTTGTCCACTTAGCTATAGTTTTTTCTGCTGATGTCAGCACTCTAGAAGTGAAAGCAATTGGGCATTTCCCTTCATAGCATGGATGTGAGATGACAGCTCCCACACTGTATCTGGATGCATCTGTTGTAATATAGTCCAATCACTCCAGTAATGAACTAACTGCTTCTGATGTGAGCAAGTCTTTTGCAGCTTTAAATGCATTATCCTGTTCCATATTCCAGACCCAACCTTGTTTTTTTCTTTAATAGCATATACAGCGGCAATAATACATGTGATTTTCCTGATAAAAAAGCTTTCATAGAAATTTAGCAGTCCCAAAAATGCTTGCAGTTTTTTCACATTTCTTGAATTTTCTGCATTCTTTATAGCTTTTACCTTTTCAGAATCTGGATGACGACCATTTGCATTTATAATATGTCCTAGGAATTTAATTTTCCTTGCAGACCATATGCATTTTCTTAACTTTAATTTCACTTTGGCTTGTGCTAGCTTTGAGCAATTAGATCTATTCACTTTTTGAGCTTAGCCTCTGTTGCTCCAATAATCAGAATATCCAGATAAGAGATTATGCCATCAATGGATCTAAGCAACATATCCATTTTTTGCTTGGAAAACATTTGGTATGACTGTTATGCCATATGGTAATTTGTTGCACTTAAATAATCCTTTATGTATTGTTAACGTGAGTAGCTCTGCTGTATTTTGTGTTATGGGAATCTGGTAGAAGGCAGCCTTCAAATCTATTTTAGTGTAATATATTTTAGCAAAATATTATAGTGACATATTGGAACTGAATGGTTCAGTTCCAATATGTTGCCATGATTCTGGTATACAGTACTGAAAGTGTTTGGCAAATTGTTGTTTATAATTAATGTTTTTTTGAATTTTGGCTGCTCTGTTTATCATACTTTATTCATGTAGAATAATTTTCAATATCTGACAGAGTATATATATATATATGTATATATATATATATCAGTGTCCTTCCAAATTAAAGTACAATATAGATTTACATTTTCATTTACTGAGCCAGTACTAAAAACTTAACAATAGAGATTTTTTTATATTAAATGCTTTTATTGACTGTGCACTAAAAAGAAATAAAATAATTGTTTTTTCAACCACAATTGGAGTTTTTAGATTTAACTTGAAATAAAAGCATGGGGTCCAGAAATTAATCAAGTCAATTCTTATTTTTATAATAAGGGATTGACTTAATTAATTTCTGGATCACCCATGCTTTTATTTCAAGTTAAATCTAAAAACCCCAATTGTGATTGAGAAACCAATTTTTGTTTTAGGGCACAGTCAATAAAATCATTTAATATATATGTGTGTGTGTTTAAATGTATTAATTAAAGTTAGAAAATTGGTTTATTTGTTTGTTAACTTTTGATTTTTTTCAAGTAAAATGAAATTTTAAAATTGAGCTTTCATACATATAAATTCAATACAATTGCTTGAAATCTGGTATATAACTAATTAATACAAAGAAGACTTTTATCTTTTGAGTAGATTACCTAGTTTGTTAGATATGGAATAGAGGGCAGGAAAATATTAAAAATATTCAATAATTTCATGTAACTTGGTAAATTCTTACAACGTTCATTTGTTTTAAATAAACTCACAAGAGCATGGTAAACTTTTTCTTTTGATTTAATATTTTTTAGCATATGAAAATTGAGATAGTTTTGGTAAGCTTTTTTTTAAAAAAATAAAAAATTTCCAATCAAAGTAAAAATGTTAAACATTTTTCACTTAAAAGAATATTTTTAATCACTTATATAGTAATATTATGGACACATACTAAATATGATATATATATAAAAGGTAAATATTTTAACTTGTAGCAAAACTATCCAGTGATATATATATACATATCAACTATAAGTATCCTGTCAATTTAAAATATGATATAGTTTTACATTTTCATTTGCTGTGCCAATACTAAAAACTTAAAAATAATAGAAATATTTTTTTATATTAAATGCTTTTATTGACTATGCATTAAATAGAAAAAAAAATGTTTCTTCAATCATTATTGGGATTTTTAGATTTAACTTGAAATAAAAACATGGGGGTCCAGAAGAGATTGACTTAATTAATTTCTGGACCCACCCCCATTCCTTTATTTCAAGTTAAATCTAAAAAAATCCAATTGCCATTGAAAAAACTTTTTTTTTCTTTTTAGTGTATAGTCAATAAAAGCATTTAATATTTAAAAAAATTATTTCTATTATTTAATCTTGAGATTACCATATGTTATTTTAGTTGTTCTGACCAAGTTATGACAATATTATCAATAGTCACAATATATTAAAATTGTATTTTATTTTAATACTTTGAGTTATAATACAAAATCCAAATTTTATTGATTCATGTTATATATATATATAATAAAATAGCTTTTAATTTTTTTAGAAATGCAATTTTTAAAAACTTATTAAACTCACAATTTTTAAAAAAAAACTTATGAAACTAATTTTGAATAACATTTTAATTAATGTTTATCTTCTTATTAATATTATACTTATAAAAATTATCATAAATTTTATTTTTTCCTATTATATTTTCTATTATTTATATATATAGACATATTTACTAGATTTTTAATCCCATTATATTTTTGCTTTTTGTCTCAACTCTAATTCTCATATAATTCCTTTTTCTATTTAATCTATTCCTGCAACTTGTTCAAGAAAATCATCTATCATTTACATCTTTTAATTTTCTTCTCTCCACCTTAATTTTTATATTTTTTATATCTGTATAGTTTTCAAATTGTAGTTCCATATCTTTTACACTATTTGTTACAAATATATCATGTGACAAAACAGAAATTAACCCTATTATTTATTAATTTTTATTAGTCATTCATTAGACTAGATATTGTCCATTAAAGAAATAATATATCTATAGTATAATTTTCACTACACCACTCACATTCAAGATAAAGATTGGTTTCTATCCACTTTTAATATCTTGCAGTCATAAAAATTTGACCAAAGATGTATATTTTTCACTTCTTTGGTCATATGTTTATAATTAGATCCCTCAACTAGGTGTTAAAAGTTAATAGAAACCACTCCCTACTTTACATGAGAGTGATGTAGTATAAAAATTATGCAACAGAAATAAATAATAAAAATGGCTATAAACACTTTTCCTTCAACCTGATTTTACATTCATTTACTGATATTTATAAAAAAATATTTTTAATACATTGTACAGGCCTACACACACACCTGCACATATAATGTAATATATAAGGGATTCGAATTCAGACTTTCACATGACCCTCAACTCTCCATGCCATTTCATATTGCTGACCCACCTGATCACACACATGTTGAAAAGATAAATAATCACCAATATACATATTTCATGTGAAACTAGCAATCATCAGTTGGTCCAGATTACTATCTCCACACATATATACAATCAGGTGCTCAGCTTTACATTAAGATAGTGAATCTTCATACTTTAATGGACCGCTTCAAACTACTCCAACCCACAACTCTTCAGCCATCCAATTCATTGAAAATCTGATGATGGAACATTCAAAGCGGACATTAGTGCCAAGGTTGTCATCCTATCCTAATGTCAACATGGGTAGGATGACAACCTTAGCACTAATTTGGGCTTTGAATGTTCCATCATCAGATTTTCAAAGAAATGAATGACTGAAGAGTTGTCGGTTGAAGTAATTTTAAGCCTGTCCATTAAAGTATGAAGATTGGCTATCTTAATATAAAGCTGAGGATGGATTGTGCCAAGACATCTAAAAATAAAAATAAATTATATAGTTTAATTTTGATATGAATAAATTGTTACTAGTACTTTACAATGCTATAATTCATGCATATAAGAGTTACTGTAGCAGCATTTTTATAGACTGTACAGCTGTAAAATAAAATTTACACAGCTTAATTTATTATAGTTTTAAGCTTAAATAAATGCTTAACATGCTAAAGTAGATGATAAATAATGTATTTTAAATTATTAATAATTTAGTCATGATTTAATCATTTTAAATATTTCAAACAGATTGAATTAATTTTAGGATTAAGAAACCGGGTTCAAACTCTATTATTATTTGCTGATATTTAAACTAATCTATAATATTTTAATTCATTTTAACACATAATCTTACAGTTAAATATTTTAAATTATTCACTTGCAAAGAGTTTAATAAAACTAATAATTAAAGACAATTTTTAAAACAGTAGACAGATGGATATCTGAATAAATGAGTGGATAAAATTTTTAAATTTTAGCATTACCCCTGGGTCTCATTTTATGCAGTAGATAGGTTATGCAGAAAATGTGCATTAAAAAAATCGCACAAAAATAGACTTAACTTACCTTGAAAAATGGGGAATAGATTCTGTAATTTTCAGAAATTGCATAAAAAGCAAAAGGGAAAAATTACTTTAAAATTTGCATTAAAAAAATAAGAACAAATGTATGACTAGTAAAAAATTTCAAATATTTGAAAAAAAATTCATACAAGACAAACTTTTTTTATTAACTACAGTATTTAACTTTACATTTTTTCATTACTGCTATTTGACAATATGCGTTTGTGAACTGGTAAGAAATCAGATTCATCACAAGAGGAAGTGCAACTAGTGCCACTTTCAAACTTGTGCTGTGTTAATGGTTTTCTGTTGATAATGTAATCTGAGATTAAACTTTGAGAAGATGATTTTACTAATCGTTTATAAAGCTCATGATATCCAGACATATAACTATTTAGCTCTTGGAATTTAAGAGGTTGTTCATTGCAGGAAAGTTAGATTTCAGCATTTTCTGACATTTTTTGTCCACACATCAATGTAAAATCTATGATTAACTGATTTTTACTTATCAGAAAATAATAAAATTGTCTTTTTTTGTTTACCACTGAAATAAATTTTAAATGTTCACATTTTGTTTCTGTATTAAAGAAATGAGATCACAATCAAAACAAAAAGATTATGCATTATCATTAGAAAGATTATTTTTAGTTTACAAAATCAATAAAATCTTCATTATTTATTTTAAAAATCTAAAAATATTTATTTCTGTTATATCTAGCAAAATACTTTTTAAAAGTTTAAATTTTTTGAATATTTATTGTGATATTTTTATATGTAAGTATAACTATTATTATTTACTCATTAGTATAAGTAGGTTACTTACATAGAAGCTAAGATTCTAAATACAGCTTCAGGCCATATTCACATTAGCTGCTAATATAACATTATATTTTTAGAAAAAAAAGTATTTCAAGTCAAAATAAGTTAATAATTTAAATTTTTTGATATCTAATAAATACAGTGAAATATGAACTTCTTTATCACATAAAATAAAATCCACATAAAAAGATATTAAGAAGAAACATGAATAGCATAACTTCAAAATCACATTAAAATAATCCACATAAAATGAGACCCAGGTGTGTTTAAAAATATTATTTAATGTCTAGTTTTAAAAAATAATTTAAAATGTATATTCTGAGACTTGTCTAAATTTGAACTATAATAAATGTATTAAATATTATATGTAATATTTTGTTTATTAAAGATGTAATATAAATTTCAATTATTTTATATTTTATTCTGGGATCTGAACATTTATGTAATTATTTTATTTGCAACCAGAAATTATTTTTAACTTTTTTTTAATTGACTAGAGAAAAGTTAGATTTATTTTAAAATATGAACAAATAATTGATTTTTAATTGATAACCTTTTCTGATTACAATAGATTAGGATTCAAACTAATAAGGGAATAGATTATAAATTAAAAGGTTAATCAAAAGCCATGTAAAGTGGTCACCTGACTACTACTATAAATAAGATGAAAAATATACATGATTTCTACTTGTGTACTCTTCTCACTTTACTTCAATTGTTTAATTTGTAGCTGTTATATTTTAAATTTTTAAAACAACTTATTTTTCTAGCTTAAGTATGTTAGGGTAATTTGAAAATGATCTCAACAATTATTTGAACTGCACACCAAAGGAACTGAAATCTTCATATCTTTCCACTTTAGTGGTAATATCATTTCATTATTACAATGTTTAGAATGTTATCTTCTAAATTTTTGTCAGAAAACTTGAACAGTTATTTTCCTTACCAATATAATGATCCAAAAGCAATTGTCAATTTCAAGGTATATTTGAATGTGTACATTATAATTCAAATTACCACAATATATTTAAATTTCTTAGTGGCAAGAATGTCTCAGACAGTGTTGATAATTTCTTGATATTTTATTTTAAAGCATTCATTCATATTTAAATATCTAGAATTTATTTACCTCAAATAAAATACTTAATTCAGGATAAAAATTATATTTTGATATGTTGAATGCATCTTATCAGATGTTTTAAAGAATTTATTTAAGTATGCCAAAGAATTAAATTAATAATTGTTTTTTTTTATTTCAATAAAAATTTATTTGGGCTGTATTCTAATAAAAACATATTGTTAATTGGAAAATAGCATGAAAGAATCTTTTATTATGACTGTTTTCTCCCCTTGAAAGCAAAAAAATCATTTTCAATGTAGGGTAATAAAAAAATTCACTTACAACAATCTATTTAATAAATATTATGAAAAATTTAAGTTATTTATATCATAAAAATAAAATACAAAATATACCTCTAAAAAGACATTTTAATGAATTTAAAATATTTTTCTGCATTTTAATTATTTTATAATGCCTGCAATAATATTTTAAATACTGCAAGTTCTCATATTCTCCCAAGTGTTACTATGGAAACCATTATTTTCATAAATATGATCTTTAGAAATAAGTATTTTTCTCCTGTAAATACTTTATAATGTTGGATGACTATAATTTATTAAAAGTATTCTGCAAAATATTTTCTTTATTACAACAAATGAAAATCATTTATTTTGATGGATTAATTTAAAAATCTGAATTTAAATACTACTGAACTATTATTTATTACAACTTAGTAAACATATATCATAATTTAAATTTAGAATACTTGTTCAAATGGCCATAGATTTATTTTATTATTTTTCTAGAACATAATCATCTGAGTTTTTCATTAAGGAAAAGCACTTTCATATTTCATAGCTATATTTTAAATTTTGATGTTTTAGTAGGATTATATTTTATGATGGATATGTTTACCATCCATAAGACTTTATCTGCCAAATTTACTTACTTACATTCTAATGTAATGATTATATAAAGAAGGAAACAGAAGGACTGTAATTTATTTATTTGATGATAAAAATAGTTGAATTTACTTGTATTTATGATTTTGCATACCATGTTTTATTTTAGGTCATATTATTTTCATATTATATGCCAAATTTTGAAATGTTTTAAATAAAAAGTTCTCAGAATAGTAATTTATCATATTTGCATATGTAAATAGTATATGATTCTTTTTTTACATATGAATTATTTATTACAAAGGTATATGATGTAAGCTGAATAAGTAGATGTATGTTTATATTATTTATTTTATGCTTATTTATTGCATAATATTAATGGAATCCCATTTGGCATTAGTTATTATCTATTATCTTTCCCATTTGTTAGCTATAGTATTTTTGTTAGATAGCATCTTAGTCTCTCTATTTTAGGTATACTTATGTATGTCAATATATTTAGAGATGGTAGTGTTAATCTCTGTCATTATTTTGCTAGTTTATTTTTTAAAAGAGGCCATAGCATTATCTATCTTTTGTTATTATTGTTTGGTAGCATAAGTATGCTCATTTGTATATATTTTTGGAGATAGTAGCTTAGACTCTCTATTTTAAGGCAATGCCTATTTAATATTTTTGTCCCTGATGTGCATTCTTATTTTTTCTGATTAGTGATATAGACCTAGATTCTTTATTAGCCCTGAAAATAGGCACATTTTCATGAGTTATGCCCTCATACTTTTCACTTTGCTTAACTTTATTATTTGAAGTTGGATCTTATTTGTATGTTTAATAAAGCATGGGTAATATTTTATTATGGTTTTATCTGGTATTTTTAGTGGTGAATTCTACCATACATCTAGAGAACTTTTGGTTGGGTTAATGTGAATGATTCATTATATATGTGTAAGACCTATATTTGAGCTTTGCTCATAAGAAGGACAAAATATGATAAATAATTAATTTTAAATTTTTAAAGTTTATTATTGGCATAAATAAACAATATATTTGGCTTATCATTCTTTTATCACTGTACTGGTAAGCTATTACTATTATTATTGAGTATATTAAATATTCATAAAAGGGACACTACTTATATGAAGGTTATTATTTGTATGAATGCATTTATAAGTCAGAATCTTGTGACAATTAAACAATAGAAAGTTTATTTTGAATTGCTGAATTATTTTTGCTTAATCCAATTGATTTTCTTTTTATAAAACATGATGTAAAATTTTTAATCCTTCTGTCATAAATTTTGAGGAAGTAATGGTGTAAAGACCTGTGGCTATGTGGACTCAAATATTTACTATTTGCAGTTGTATATTTATTTTTCTGTAGAATAAATATTTGTTGTTATTTAAGAAATTTTTCATAGTTGTTTGTTCACATCAATCCATTTATCAGCCAGAAAGCATTTCACTTATGAATATTGTAAATTATTTTTAAGTGTATTTGCTAAAAGAATACATGACCATGGAAACTAATAAGAGTCACTTTATTGAATTATTTAAGCATTAGTATTACTTCTAAGAAAGATATATTTGCTTAATAAAGAAGTATAATTTGATTTATCATCTTGGATCACTTTAACTAATTTGATTTGCTTAATTCGAATCACTAAACATGTTTATTTTAAAATCATTTTTATATTTGAAGATCACATTTATTATCCTATGATAAAAGTTAATTTTACAAGAACCTAGTTCCTGTTTACAAGATGTTTAAGTAGATTTATTTTGAATATTTAGCATGGCTATTAAATCCCTTACTCATTCTTAATATCTGAGTGTAATCCTAGATTATTCTATATCTTATTCTAAAATTGAGAGATCATGTTTATTTAAGTTCACATTAGTATTATTTGTATTATAATTGTGATAAGACATTACCTTCAGGAAGTGTATGTCTTATTTATTTTATTAACTAAGATTTTCTTCAATATTGAATAAATCTGAAGAGTCAAAAATAATTTATTTTGTGATTAAATGAGATCATATTACCCTGAGATACTCTGGTTTGTTTTACAAATAGCATTATTTGATTTTATTTTAATAATGAAATTACATTCAAAAGATGGATTTTAAGTGATATAGATTTTCAAATAATATTTTAAATTTTATAAGAAATAATGTTTTTATCTGATCAGAGCAATAAAATGCTTAGAAGATATTTAGATGATGAATAAAAAAACATTGCTGTTGTCGATATTTGTAGAGGAATGAAATTTAAATGTAACCTCAATGTCATATATTCGTAGTATTAAGATTTTAAATACTTCCCCTGTATATTTTCTTATTGTAGCCTATGGAATTTGTTTTATAAACCCACTGAGCTTAGATATTATTGAGCGATGTTTCAGCCTATACTTGTCCTTTCATTTCATTTTTTATAGGTTACAATTTCACCCAACAAATTGCACAGCTCACTCATAGATTGTCTTCTATTTTACTGGTTACAATTTGGCTTGCCTAATGTGTTGATTATCAATCAGAAAAAGGATTTAGATCAATCATTTAGGATTTAAGCATTGTTATAGCCTTTTGTTGCTCATTACGACCTCTCACCATTATCTTTTGAGATTACAATATATATATATATATGTAATAAACAAACAATTTAATGGTAAAAATATTATATTTTAATTTCTTTAGTATTTCTTTCAATTACGTAGTAATCCTCGTCAGCTTTAAATGAATTGCAAATTTTAATGTTATGTAAATTCAATAAGCTGTGTATGACCATATTTGCAACTTTCCTATTAATAACATTATCTTTATATTTATCTATTAAAATTGCTTCTTTAATTTTCAATATGGCCATACATAGTTTATGGAAATTTACGTACATTAAAATTTGAAATTCATTTAAAGCTGACGAGGATTACTATATAATTGAAAGTTCTACTAAAGAATTTAAAATATATTTTTTATCATTAAATTATTTGTTTGTATATTACATATAATATTTTTTATAACGGGTATTATACTTTTACATTTATATATATACATACATATATTACAGATTATTGAAGTTAAGCTAGCTATCTCATTAATTCATAACCTAAAATCTTTTCACATTCCTTTACATAGTAATCTAATTCTCACATTTTTCCATTTATCTGGAATCTTATTAAGGTCTTCTTTTAAACCAACCATTGGATATTCTACCATACATAGTAACATTTCAGCTACCTTATATATCTAATTGCTTTTGTTTTTAAATCTATCTATGACTTTATTAATTTCTAAATCATATTACTCAATTCCTATTATTCTAAACTAAATCATAACATCTTGCCAATTTTTCATCACTCAGGGATTTTGTTATGACCTCATTGAGTATTTTTTTAAGTTTTTTTCTGTCCTTCCATTCCTTTCCTTCTGCCTTTAGTAATTAGCCAGGCTTTTCTTTAATATTTTTTCGTATTTCTCATAATGATATATCTCAAAAAATTTCCCCAGTTCATTCTTACTACATCATTCATTTTCATTTCCTTTTATATTAAATTCATTTTAATTCTATTCTAGCTAATTTTTATAAATATCCCTATACTATCTATCTAGCATTTATCAATTCTTTCTATTATTCATTTCTTAATAATCATTTTATTCTTCATATGATCACCATTTCCTACGCTCATACAAACTGTTTCAACAGTAGCAACCTCTCCTTACAGTAGTATCATCTAATGCAAGCTTTGGCAATCAATGGATTCTAAAAGGTTTGTAATACAATTTAATATTCCCATATATTTTGGTGATTTTATACCAATACTGCTCAGAGGATGATGTTTGACTCTGGTTTTCAAAAAATCAAGGACCCCAAAATGTGCAGATTCTGAAGCAGGTTCAGATCTATATGATTACACAGGCATATGAGCTCGGAGTGAAAATTGGGTTTTCATCTTAGGCTCATAGCTTTATAACTACATAGGGAAAAAGTGACTGCTGGGGGGGGGGTGCATTGGATCCTAAGATATAAATGCAATGCTCTCAGATCCAAGGCTCTTCACTGATGAAAGCCACAAGCTAGAAACTAGTTTAGGAATATTGGATGAGTAGACACTAGATAGAAATTGTATGCACAAATCTTCTTGCAACCATTGATTACTAAGGCTTAAACTGGGTGGCACTACTATATGGAGAGTTTGATATCAATGTCACTATACTTCTTATATGCTTTTTTCTTTATTTTACATTTTATAAAAAGTTTTGAGCTCATCTTTTCATATTAATCTTATTCTAAACAAACTTTTATTTTCAATCTTATTTGTCATATCTTATTTTCCAGCCATTTCTATCAATCCTTCTAAAAATTTGTCTAACTTTTCAGATATTTCTAATTCTATCATTACTTCATTTTTACTTTTACTTTAATTTTTTTTAGCTTTTCTAGTTACTCTTCATTTAGCAATACATAGTCAACAGTACATTTCAGAAAGGAGTTTGCTATTAACTGAAAGGAGACCCTTTGATTCCTCTTAGAGGCCTTAAAGGAACCGAGCAGGGCAAATTCCTAATGTCCACTCCATACGTTCTTGTCATTGCAGCTGTTATTACTATGTGATTATTCATATAGTATACGAACATGGATGGGCTGCTCACCAACACGCATTAGCCAGCATGGTGAGTTTATTGACTTTTTACCTCTGAGTTTAAGATCAAGAAACACCATGATCTTTTTTCTCAGTGCCTGATAAGGCAGAATGAATGTTTGTGTAAATGATAAATATTTTTCCAATACATATATACAATTATGACAGACAAAAATAAAGCATGGCCCTTATTCCCAGGAGGCTGTAAAGTCACCAACCAAGGCAGCGGTTGGTGGCCGAAGGCGGAGGGTGCTAAGAATCCCCTGATTGCGGACCCAGGCTGCCATTTGATGACGACTTTTTATTTAGGTACTTACAACTGCAGATCACTTTCAAGTGAAGGAAGATTGCAAGAATTAGAAGAAGAACTGTCTTATATTAAATGGGACATTATTGGACTTTGTGAAGTTAGAAGAAAAGGAGAAGAAACAATTGATTTAAAAAGTGGACATATTCTCTATTATAAAGGCACACATATTGGAAATACAAGTGGAGTAGGATTCATTATAAATAAAAAGTGGAAGAACAATATTGTGGAGATTGATGGTATATCGGACAGAGTGGCAAGATTAGTTATACAACTTAATAGCAGATACCAAATGCAGATAATTCAGGTTTATGCCCCAACAAGTTCTCATAGTGATGAAGTAGTAGAAGATTTTTATATGGATGTACAAAAGGCTTTTGATCAGAGTAAACAACATTTTAAAATTGTTATGGGAGACTTTAATGCTAGAATTGGTAGACAAATGAAAGATGAAATTGCTGTAGGTAATTTTGGTTATGGTAGTAGAAATGAGAGAGGACATAGACTTGTGGAGTTTGCAGAAAAAGAAAAACTTTATATTATGAATTCATTTTTTGAGAAAAATATTAAAAGGAAATGGAAATGGAAGCATCCAAATAAAGGTACAGCAGAATTGGATTATATTTTGACTAACAGAAAATACATATTTCAAGATTGTAATGTTCTTAATAAATTTAACACAGGAAGTGATCATCGATTAGTAAGGTGTAAGTTACATGTTAATGTAAAACTAGAAAGACAAAAATTATTAAGAAAAACAATATTTATAGTTGATATTCCTAATCTTCAGAAACATTCTAATGAATTTAAATTAGGACTTATAAATAGGTTTCAAGTGTTAGGAGATTTTGAACATGATACAGATTTGAATGAAATTAATATGAAAATAACTGATACACTTTTAAAAACTGCAACAAACATAGCTGGTAGAAAAAAGCAGCAATTGACTAATAAAATTTCTACTGAGACTAGAGAATTTATGAAGAAAAGAAGGAATATGAAGATATACAAAAATGATGTATTAAAAAGAATTGAATATCTCGAATTTTGTAAAATGGTACGGAAAAGAGTTGAAAATGATATAAGAAAGTATAACTGTGAAATAGCAAGGAAAGCTGTAGAAGAAAATAAAAGTCTCAAAAATGTTAAACAACATTTTGGTATTGGTAGGAAATTTATATCTGCAATAAGAAAAAAAGATGGAATTATTACTAAAAAGAGAGATGACATCATGAAATTGGTAGAAGATTTTTATCAAGAATTATATAGTAATAAAGAACAAGTACCTCCTATATTTATTCATCTTCCGAATTGCCTAAAATTTTAAATGAAGAAGTGAGACATACAATTAAGGGTATGAAGAAAGGACAGGCTCCAGGAAATGATGGAATTATAATTGATATATTAAAAGAAGCAGGTGAAGAAATAGAAACAATTTTAGCAAAGTTGTATACCAAATGTCTAAATGATAAAGATGTACCGGAAGATTGGAAGAATGCAGTAATAATATTAATATTTAAAAAAGGTGATAAAGAAGATATTAGAAATTACAGACCTATCAGCCTTTTATCAGTTTTATATAAAATTTTTACCAAGATAATTACAACTCGTCTACAGAGAACTTTGGATTTCCACCAACCAAGAGAACAAGCTGGATTTAAAAGTGGTTTTAGTACAATAGATCATATCCAGGTATTGAGAGAAGTCATAGAAAGGACAAACGAATATGAGTTGTCATTATGTTTTGGATTTGTAGATTATGAAAAGGCATTCGATTCTATACACATTTCTTCAGTGATTAAAGCATTGGATCATCAAGGTATAGATCCAGGATATTGTCATATTTTAAAGAATATTTATAAAAATGCAACAGCAACAATTAGATTACATAATGATACTGGAAAAATCAACATTGAGAAAGGTGTAAGACAAGGTGACTCCATATCTCCAAAACTCTTTACAGCAGTGCTGCAAGAAGTATTTTGTGGATTAAAATGAGAAACTAAAGGAGTGAAAGTAAATGGAGAGTATTTAAGTCATTTAGATTTCGCAGATGATGTAGTTGTTTTTGCAAATAATGCTTCAGAGCTGCAGGAAATGTTGCAGGAGTTAGCAGATGAAAGTAGAAAAGTAGGACTAAAGATAAATGTTAAAAAGACTAAAGTAATGTTTAATCGATTTGCTCAAAATATGAAAATAAAGATTGATTATGAAGAATTAGAAGAAGTTAACAGTTACAAATACCTTGGTCAGATTATTAATACAGATGGAAACATAATGGAGGAAATTAATCATAGAATTAAACTTGGTTGGAGTGCTTTTGGTAGAAATAACTTGATACTAAAAGGAAATATGCCTATGTGTTTGAAAAGGATGGTTTTTAACAAATGTGTTTTACCAGTTCTTATTTATGGATCTGAGACTTGGACACTTAATAGAAGAGCAATACAAAGACTTCAGACCACTCAAAGGAGTATGGAGAGATGTATGTTGGGAGTAACAAGAAGAGATCGAAAACGCAATGTATGGGTAAGACAACAAACAGGTGTTACTGACCTTATTGAAAAAATTTAAAAGATTGAAATGGAGTTGGGCTGGACATATTGCTAGAAGAGATGATAATAGATGGACAATTGAAATTTTAAACTGGAGTCCAAGAGATTGTAAAAGACCCAGAAAGAGACCACATGTGAGATGGATGGATGAAATAAGAAAATGTGCAGGAGTGTTGTGGAGAAGAGAAGCTAAAGATCGGAGTAGATGGATTAAACTTGGAGAGACCTTCATCCTGCAGTGGATTGATAATGGTTGATGATGATGATGACATTTCAAATTCTACCTCAAAAGCTTTATTCATTTTTCAAACTTTCATTCTCTTCCACACATCGTTTTCAAGAATATCCCTTTCACATTCTTCACTCCATATCAATAATCTAAATGTTCATATCATCTACAACCAAGAGTTTATATTCTTCTAAATTCATTTATATTTCTATGTAACATATATAGATACTGTAATTTTTTCTTTCTCATCCTTCCTGTTTTTGTTCTGTCTCCTTGCATACTTTTCTTCTTGCCCAATTTTAATCTAATCAAGATATGGTCTTTATAATTTATGTCTAAAATATCCTCCTGAATAATGGTTCCATATTTTCTCTTTTTCCTGTGACATCATACATATTTACTGTTTTCCATTCATATCTTTGAAAATATTCTTTATCTCTCTACCACTGCCAGCAAATCTACTTTTTTTCTATAAAAATCTTCAACTCTCTACACATTTATGAAAACAATTTTTATATTAATACATTCAATTTTTTACTTAAATATTTATCCCATTATTTATTTTCACTCATTTTCTAGTACATCATATGGCATTCATTTTCCCCAATGTCACATCATGGTCTTCATAAGAATACAACGAATATATATGCCATCCTCTTCTTTAAGTTATGGGCAATAAAATGAATTCACTTAGTATTTTATCTGTATTAACTAATAATCCCATCATCCTTTTTTAAAAAAATCAATTTCTGATGGCACATCTTCCTCATAAAAACATTTTACTTTCAAAGCTGAAAAAATCTTAATTAAATTTACTATACTATTAAATTTTAATAATAATTCTGTCATTCATGTATATCCATGCATATCTTTCAATCAAGTAACCATATTTTCAAACTATATTCATCGCTTTTCAATACATTAACATATGATACCACTTTTCTTAGTCAATACCACAACTTTATCATCTTCGACTTTGTTTTCTAACAGCAAAACATCTGAATCCAGCCCACACATTATTTTTTTGATATCATTTTTAGGTAGTAGAATTATACATTCTCTAAACATTGAATTATCTAAGAATATATTCTTTACTAAACATAATTCATGCATATTTTTTCCTTTCTTTATAGCATGTAGATTTGCACATACTCACTGCATTGCTTTTTAATGTCTCGATTATGGTACTACTATAATGATTTCAATTGCTAAAAAGAAGAAGGCTGTTAAATATGAAGAGTGATGGACAACACATTTGTTATCTCAAGCTTCTAAAGCTTTATTGAGGATTTTAACTCAAAGAATTTATGGAAAGGTAGAGTATTATATTGAAGAGGAACAGTTTGGTTTTCAGAGAGTGAAAAGTACAAGAGATACTATTGGTGTTGTTAGAACAATTGCCAACAGATAGATTAAAACAGACAAACTCACTATATATATATATTGTAACGATATATAAATATGTCGTTACATTTATTTAAAATAAAAACTTAAAAGTTCGCAAATAAAAGGAAAAAACTAAACGCTAAAATTAAAATGTTTGTTAAACATATATATATTCGCACGGATGCTAAACTTTAAAAATATTTTTTTCATAAACAAGAAAAAAAAGTATTTGAATGTATTTTTTTAAATAAAAAAATACAAGATTGAAATATAAAAATATTTTAATAAAAAAATAACGTAAGTTAAAATAAAAACAGGTATTAATTAATTCCTGTAATCTGTAAATGGAAATGATTGTTTATTAATTATCTAAAAGCTGTTTAATTAAAAAGTCAGATGAAAAGTTAGATAAGAGAAGAAAGAGAAATTAGCTTGACCAATGGAAGCACTAGGCCTTGGCTCGGACCCTAACGAAAGTGATGGATTAGTGACGTTTTGTTGATTGAATCCATGTGGATAATATAAAAAGGGAAATACAGTTTTTTTCGGACAGTTCCAGCGTTGTGTGTTTGAGAGATGTGGTATGACGCACATACCACACTCTCTATAAAAAAAAAAATGAAAAGACTGTGATACCTTGAACCAGCTATTGCCATCTCCAGAACATTACCTTCCAACGGAGGCGTCACGGGAATTGAAAGCAGAGGCCTGGACTCTTCTACCATAAGCTATATGAAATGAACAATTGTTAAAATCAATTAAGAACTTTCGTCAAGTTTTACAAATTGATAAACAAGCCAACTGAAATGTTAAAACGGACTCTTATCTGACTTTTGTAAGTTTTTAAATCAAATTAATAATGTTTATTTTTATATGTTTTCCGATTGATAAACATCATTTCCATTTTTTTTTTCTTATTGTAAAGATTATTTAAATGTATGAAATTTAAGTTGTTTATAGACGCTTGCATGGATTCGTTTGCGGTTAATTATATTTTGGTTTTCATATTTTATCAAAATATATAGACATTCGATAAATAATGATACCTTACGGTGAGTATCTAAAATGTATTTATTCGGATGTCTTTTAAGTTATTGGTGACAATGCAAGTATCTTATGGTGAATACTATTGGGTTACTTATAAGTTTCCCTCTGCGATTGTCGGTATCAATAATTTTGTATTTTGATCGTTTATGTTTATTTTGAAATGTTTTTGACCGTGGAATCTATATAATCGATCTATACCCAACATTTTTAAACAAATCTGTGCGAACGTATTTAAATGTTAAAATTAAGTCGGGCGTGAATGGCTATATAGTTTTGTAAAGTTGTATTAAGGGAGGGTAATCTTAGGTTATTCATTTCGTAGTTGAATTGGTTCAATGGATTGGATATATTTGTGTAATTAGTAGATGTAGTATGAGGTTCACTACGGGCAGGATTATAGATATATGCCACACACCCTCTGTTTGCCTATGGATGGGTTTGTAAGTCGGCAGAAGACCGCAGTCCATTCCTATGGAGTTTTTTGTTTATTGTTCTACTTGCCAACAGATGTCACATTCCTGTTGGTGGAGAGTCAATGTCTTCTCTATTTCTACTTATTGTTCAGATGTACATTCCTGACAATATAGTATTTTGTGTTGTCGTATCATGCTACATTGAATACATGAATGTATCAGATGGATTGGCGCCAATTTGGTTGCGAAATTTGTTGCCTAAGGTTAAATCAGGGAAGAATATTTTCTTTTCAAATGCAGATCTATGTAGTCTATTCATACTTGACTATCTAAATAATAATTAAACTCATTGAAACTTAGTTAAATGTAAAATTAAAAGTTAATATAAAAATCTAAAATGTTAAACTTATTCCTCAAAATTTAAATATTATTTTATATGTGCGTAAATAAATATTTTTATATGTTAATTTCTGGCAGTGGCTTTTACTCTTTGATATTTAAGATATAAAATTTATAGATTTTTATCTCTGCGTCTCCACTGAGCTAGTGACTTGGGCTAACGCTCGGAATATTTAAATAAAGTGGAATCCTAACAGCGCGTATCTGCCTACTCTATAAATTTTTCTAGGCTCAAATGCCTAGATGGCGCCCTTGTAGGGCAGATATGCACCAGTTGTAACGATCCAGAGAATATAACTTAACGTAAACTGCACTACAGGGCACCATCTAGGCATTTGAACCTAGAAAAATTTATAAAGTAGGCAGATACGTAAGTCAAAAAAAAAAAATTTTTTTTTAAATATTTTGGTTCCGGTCATTAGCCCATGTCACTAGCCCAGGGAGTAGCAGAGATTTAATAATATTATATCTTATCTAATTAGATTTCAACATTAAAAAATAAATAAAATAAGCCACTGCCAGTAATTAGCATACAAACATTTATTTATGCACATATATATAAGATTTAAAATTATTTTAGTATTAGTTTTACATTTTAACATTTAACATTATTTTTTAACTTTGATTTTTGACTTTAATTTACATTTAATTACTATTATATTCTAATTTTACATTTTAATTAAGTTCGCACAGATAAATTTATGAAAGCTTGTTTATAATGTTGAATATAGATCGGTTACATAGATTTCACGGTCAAAAACATTTCAAAGTAAACATAAACGATCAAAATACAAAATTATTGATTACTGACAATTGCGGAGGGAAATTTATACGTAACCCAATAGTATTCACCATAAGATACTTGCATTGTCACCAATAACTTAAAAGACATCCGAATAAATACATTTTAGATACTCACCGTAAGGTATCATTATTTAGCGAATATCTATATATTTTGATCAAATATGGAAACGCAAAACATAGTTAACCAATAAACAATCCATGCAAGCGTCTATAAACAACTTAAATTTAATGCATTTTTATTTAGGGTCGAGTATGAATAGACCACATAAATTTGCTTTTGAAAATAAACATTCTATCCCTATTTAACCTTAGGCTAAAATTCGTAGTCAAACTGGCATCAATTCATCTGATATATCGATGTATTCAATGTAATAAAATACGGCAGCACAAAAGGTTAAAAGAAGAAATTGCCTCTTATGAGATAGGAATATTACATCTATCTGCAAAGAAGAGCAATAAAACAAAAAACTCCATAGAAAGGAACTGCGGTATCCGACTTATAATTCCTTCCATAGGCAAACGGAAGTGTGCGGCGTATGAAGCGATTCTGCCCGTAGCGAATCAATATTACATCTACTAATCACACCAATATATCCAATCCATTGACCCAATTTAACCACGAAACAAATAACCTAAGATTACCCTCCCCTAATATAACTTTACAAATCTATACAGCCATTCACTCCCGACTTAAGTTTAACATTTATATAATTAATTTAACGAAAAACAAAAAAAATCATGATAAAACTTAAAGAACAAAAAATAAATAAATGGAAATGATTTTACATAAATAAGAAAAAAAATACATCAAATAACACTATTAATAAAGAATTTAGTTTGGTCAGATAGGATTCTATTTGTAACAATTAAATACTAGGAAAGTTTAAAATTTAAAGTTCTTAGTGTTTTCAAATTAATATTGTTCGTTATATCTATCTTAGAAAGTTCTTACGGTTTTAGAAATGTTCATCTTTTACAATTGCTTGCTGTTTGAAATCCAGCGTTAAATTTCCCGATGATCCTGTGGTCCTCTGAATATAAGAAAAGCGATGTTTCATTTTTCCATTTTATATAACTGAAGGGATTGAATGTGCGTCCTTCAATCTCTTCTCCCACACCTCCGCACTAATATCTATCTGTCACATCATAATAATCATAATAACTCACTGATTAATAATTTCCAAATTTTCCTTTTATACGTATTCGAAGGATTGACTTGGCATTATGTCATCGATGTGATAATCCTTTCGCTGAGGTCCGATTTCCCGATGGATTTCTTTCATTGGCTATTTTTTTCTATTGTTTTCCTATCTGACCGCTGTTTTTACATTTAAATGCCCAAGGCTGGTTTACATTTAACTAATTAACAATCATTTCCATTTCTGATTAATTAACCTGTTTTCCAAATCAAAGATATATTTAAAGATAAATTTAAATATATAATTTTATCTCCAAATCTTTTTAAAATTTAGTTTTAAAATACTTTTTCTTTAATAAAGTTTTATTTTAATAATTTTTCATTATCTGTGCGATTTAATATATAAGAGTTTAAGATGATATTTAATTTCAATTTTTAATTCTTAAAGAAAATTTTTAAATGCGAACTTTTTAATTTACTTTCATGTTTAATAAATAAATAAAAAAACAATGTAACGAATGTCTGTACTCGTTACAATATATATATATATATATATTGCCACACACAGCAAGCTAGAGTAATCAATGGATACCAGAAGGCTTGTGCACAAAATTCTCATCTAGTGCCTATTCATACAACATCCCCAGACTAGTTTCTGGCTTATGGCCTTCGTCAGTGTGGAGCCTTGGATCTGAGAGCACTGCATCTAGATCTTAGGATCTAATGCAACCCTCCAGCAACCACCTTTTATCTCCATTTAACTACAAAACTATGAGTCTTAAACTGAAAACACCTTAATGTTTTCAATCCAAGCCCACTAGCTTATATAGTCATATGGGCCTGAACCCAGTTTAGTACCCATACATTTTGGTGTCTTTGGTTCTTTAATAACCATAGCCACCACTATGACTATATAAGCTAGTAGGCTTGGATTGAAAACATTAAGGTGTTTTCAGTTTAAGACTCATAGTTTTGTAGTTAAATGGAGATAAAAGGTGGTTGCTGGAGGGTTGCATTAGATCCTAAGATCTAGATGCAGTGCTCTCAGATCCAAGACTCTTCACCAACGAAAGCCATAAGCCAGAAACTAGTCTGGGGATGTTAGATGAGTAGGCACTAGATGGGGATTTTGTGCTCAAGCTTTCTGGCATCCATTGATTACTCTAGCTTGCTGTGTGTAGCAATATATATAGTGAGTTTTGCCTGTTTTAACAACAGTTATACACAAGCATAAGAGGAGGTGGTCATGTGATGTTTATTGGCAACAGATAGATATATTAAAAAAATAAAGGCATTGGTATATGTTTTATGAAGGTGAAAAAGCATTTCATAGAGAAATCTGAAATAAATTTATGGCCTTTTTAAAAGAGAATGGAGTATTTTGGAAAGAGAGAAGATTGATTTGGAATATGTATCCTGGACAAAGGATAAGAATTAAATTGGGAATAATAACACTGATGAAATGAATATATAAAATGGAGTTAGGTAAGGATTCTGTATGTCACGTTCTCTTTAATATTTATTTAGAATACATGCTAAATAATTATTTTGTCTGTGGAGGAGAAAATGTTGGAGGTAGAGTAATAAAATGTATAAGATTTGCAACTGATGTGGCTCTTACAGCTGAGGTTAAAAAGTGTCTTCACAATATGTTGAATAAATTGGGAAAAAGATGTATGGAGATTGAAATCTGTGATGACATAATTCAACAAACAAAGGGATTTATATATTAAGGTGATTGATTGAGGATGGAAAAGGTGAAGATGAAGTTAAAAGAAGAATAGCATTGGCAAAGAAATTTTGTGGACCTTTGAAAAGAGAATTAAGAAAAAGATTAATTAAATGCTATGTGTGGGGTTTACTAATGTATGGTTGTGAAACATGGACAATAAGTAATAAATTTGGAACATATTGGAAACCCTTTAAGATGTGGCCATAGAGAAGAATGAAAAAAACCAGTTGAATGAATAAAATAACAAATGAAGTTTTGAAAAGAGTAAATAATAAAAGAAAATTAATTGAGGAAATCAGAGAGAGTGAGAATGATAAAGTGGATTGGACATGTATCAGAAGAAAGTATAGTTTAATCAAAGATGTTTTGAGGAAATGGTGAATAAAAGTAAGAAGGATGGAAGAGATTGACATTGTTGGAAGATATAAGAGATGAGAAGAATTATGTAGAATTGAAGAGCTGGTCAATGAAGATACTGGAATGGAAAAATGAATTGGTGATATGACTCCTCGCTGGACCTGTCCATTTAACAGAATACTATTAATGAAGATGATTATGGTAATATGTTATAGTATTTGAATATTTTTGCTCAGTGATATCTAATAATGATGTTGCAATTTTTCTAATTTTTTATGGGATTCATTTTTACATTCACATTTAGATAATGGACATATTTCAACAATTATTGCAGACTGAAATATAGGATGATGGCAAATAGACATCATATATTGTTCTTATTGCTCAAGTTAGTTTACGGCGATCATTTTGATTTTACACCGTGTATGTGTTTTGATATTTCTATTATTTGGAGAGTAGCAATATATTTTTTTTTACTTGTGAATCTTCTCAAGTCTGTAAGCTAATTAAAAAGTATCTTTTTTTCCATACAATTAGTTTACTATTGGGATATTCTTTTCTAAATTATTTTTATATCATTTTGTCTAACTGAAGCACTGTTTAAGCAAGGAAACAATATTAAAGAGAAATAAAAGACATATGGACTTAGTGCTCATCAGAGTAGGATGGTTACAACATTGAAAAATGCCACATCACATGACAAATGCATTTTTTATTTGGTACTAAGTTCAGGTCTATCAGATGGCAACTTGTATTTTTGATAAGTATATAGTTTCAGAGTCTAAAGTAAATTTATTTTTTCGCTTTTCATTAGCAAAAATATGTTACTTGCTAAATTTAAAAAAAAAATTAATAACTTAAATTTAAAAAAGTAATGAATTCCATTAAGAAGTTTTATTTTTTTTTTTCCTTATAATGTGGAGGTGACAAGATGTTATAAACATTGTCACACTTCGTTTTAATTCAGCATGATTTTTTGTCGATATTATTTTTGCAAAATTTTCATAATTATCAAAATTTGGAACCTTCCTCTCATAGAGTATGGTGCACTGGAGTATTTCCAAATGTGCAGGTTCTTGCCATCCTGAAAAGTGTCCACTAATGGTCACAATATGACACCTTACTTAATAACAGCTGAATATGCCTCACCCTTTTTTTTATTAATAAAGTTAATACAAAATAATAATAATGATGATGATGATAATAATAATAATAATAATGCTGCAGCTGATGATAATGATAATAATAATGATGATGATGATGATGATAATGATGATAATAATGCTGCTGATGATGATGTTGATGATGATAATAATAATAATAATAATAATAAAGTGTAAATATTATAATTATTTTTTTCCAGAATGATTTTTTTAAAAATAACAGTAATAAAAATTAAAATGTAAATATTAAATATGTTTCTTAGCAGCCATTTTTTGTAAAGATTTCTTAGAGTCCCTGAAACTGTATATTTTAAAAAAAGTCATCTGCTAAGCTTGGTAGATAGGAAAATGCACAAGTACGTTTTAAATTTACATCACATTTATTTTACCACCATCATTTTCAACCATTATCGATCCACTGCAGGATGAAGGTCTATCCAAGTGCAATTCTTTTTCACTAATCTCTAGCCTCTCTTCTCCACATCACACCAGCACATTTCCTTATTTCATTTCATCCATCTCACATGCAGTCTCTTTCTAGGACATTTACAATTTCTTGGATCTATTATCATCTCTTCTAGCAATATGTCCAGCCCAGCTCCACTTCAGTCTTTTAATTCTTTTGCCAATTAATTATAACTAAATATTCATTTACTGAAGAAATTAAATGTTTAGCTAACGTTTATTGGGGAAATAATTATAAGGATGTTTATGACCCAAAAATAATTCAAGATTTATTCAGCACAGATTTCAGATCATGGACAAAGTGAATCAATGTGCTAAAATCCGCCATGAGATCTTTGTTAAAACTCATAAATTTTTTTTATAAATATAATAAACACCCCCATACTTCCCCTTTTTTTTTAAATTCATTTAAATAAAGATATAATAAAAGACAAATGATCCCCAAGATGCATTTCAGGCTGAACCAGCACTCATCAGTTGGGCCAGGTCACTATCTCTCATATATATCTTTATTATATGAAAAGTATTTATCTAGAGCAAATTGCTACATTTTCATTTACCATTGTCAAACTTCCTCCACTCACAACTTTGACGCCATCCATTTCAGATAAATACAATAATGATTATTACTAATCCTTTTCGAAACTAGAGATTATCTCTAGCACAGTTATTGTTTGATAAATTTATGCTTACTATTGTTTCTTTTCAGACGCAATTGCTATAATTTTTTTTAATCTCTTAATTTCTTTTTTCAATATTTCCCCATTATCAAAATATAGAAAAATTGATATCGTGAAATAAAAGAGTCCATCTGGATTTAAACTCAATCTTCATAGATTTTTAGAAATAGTAGCGCTATTAATATTATAAAATAAGTTATTTTAAACTTTTATTACTATTTACTTTATTGATAATAACTTTCGATAAAAGTTATTTTAATTATATACTAATTTAAATTACTATTTGTCTTATATTTCGTCTAATAGTGACCAAAAATTATAACTAAAGTCAAATAACAAAAATTAATAATTCAGTAAAAGGCTTCTCATTTTTGTTTGAGTAAATTATTATAAATAAAAAGGCTTTATTCTTTGTAAATAGGTGAAGTTTCTGACTTTAAGGAACATTTGTACTTTGAATAGGAAAGCAGCTGTAACTTTCCTTCTGGGCAGGAAAAAAATAGTGACCCTTGAATCACATCTTGTCGCTTCAGTATCCACAGTCGAACCAAAAGGAATTCAGGTTTAATAACTATGGAGTTTTATTCCACCTGCATAGTTGTCAAATATATATAAAAAATTGCATGAACGCGCACATATGTTATCCTACTCCACGAAAAAGAAATAGTTTTCATTTCTTCTGTTTTAATGTGATCCATTTTCTTTGTTACAGATTTTTTTTTTTATTACATTTCATCGTGCCGTTGTGATGGTGGGGTATTTTTTCATAGACAACAATGTATTTTGGAAGAATAACAATAGCTTCTTCGATACAAAGAAGTACTTATGGGATTTCTATCATCATTATTATTAGAGGGAGGGGGGAGGGAGAGGAAGGCAATGTATATATATATTGTAAAGTATAAATTAAAAAAATATTATATGGTAAAAAAATATATTATTCGTCTTCAAAGGAAGTATTTTCAATAGATAAAAAATATTACTTAAATTTTATGAAAAGTTTTGGAAGTTATAATGAGGAATGGTGAAGCTTTACAGATATCCTAGGCACTACGTAAAAATCGTTTATACATTTATTTGATAATTAGTAAACAGGAATACATTTTTTTAAATTTAAAATTATATAATTATGACTATAAAGGAAAGAAATAAAAGCGATTAAACAATTTTGGAAATTGACTTTGTAAAAAAAAAAAATGCTAGTAGAGGGATTTGAACAAAGGATTTTTCAGTTTATCGGTCTTCCACTCCATCCGAAGCAACACATGCGAAAAATATACATGATCCCGATATACATATTTTGTGCAGAACCAGCACTCATCAGTTGGTTAAATTGATGTAATGCCTACATGCATTACTGCAATATCAAATCCAATAAGGGCTTTGAGCATTCCATCGACGGAAGGGTGAGAAGATTGAATCCTGATCATTAAAGTTTGAAGAATTTCTATCTTAATACAAATCAAACACTGGTTGTATATATGAACAAGGCAAAACTCTCGATACAGTAGTGCCAACCAGAGTAATCAATGGATGAGTAAGCACTAGATAGAGATTTTATGCACAAGTCTTCTGGCATCCATTGATTACTCTGGTTGGCACAGGGTGGCACTACTGTATGGAGAGTTTTGCCTTGTTTATTAACAATTATGTGCTAGTATAAGAGATAGTGATCATGTGATGTTTAGTGGTTGTATATATGTGTGGAGTATTTTATAGTCTGGACCAACTAATGACAGCTGTTTCTGCATGAAGGATGTGACTATAATATCAAATCCAATAAGGCTTTGAGCATTCCATCATCATAAAAGTAAGAAGATTGAAGTCTGGACATTAGGGTTTGAAAAATTGCTATCTTAGTATAAAGCAAACACTGATTGTGTATATGTGTGGGGCATTATGATCTAGCCCAACTGATAAGTAGTGGTTCTGCACGAAATATGTATATTGGGGATAATATATGTTATTTGCATATGTCTGATGTATCAGTTGCTTAAAATGGAGTGAGGATGAACAGACTGAAAAATCCTGAATTCAAATCCCTCTACTTACTTATATAAAAAACATTCGGTATAAGCAAGTTGCTTATTGCTTTAGAATTAAAAGAAGAATGGAAAAATAAATTGGTTATATAAGCTTCTAAAGTAATCAATTAATCAAGAATTATAGCATTGAAGCTAATTTTGGTTTGATAGAAGTTACAGAATGGATTAATGAATATGAGTTGCCATTATGTTTTGGATTTGTAAATTATGAAATGGTGTCTGATTTTGAAAGCATTTCTCTGGTGATTAAAGTTTTGAATCATCATAATATAGAACCAAGATAGTGTCTCATTCTGAAGAATATTTACCAAAATGCAACAGCATTGATTAGATTATATGTTGGTACTATGAAAATTACTATAGACAAGGGTACAACAGTTTTACAAGAAATATTTTGTGGAATAAAATGAAAAACTAAAGAAGTAAGATTTCCACCATATAATTCTAAATTGTCCACTCATTTTACTACTATTACACAATGCTTTATTTACCATTCTTTTTTTTTACAGTTTACAGTTTCAATTGCCCCAGCAATCTTCTTCAGAACTTTATATATCCTAGCCTTAAAGTTCTGAAGAAGATTACTGAAACTAAAAAGAGGGTGGTAAATAAAGCATTGTGTAACAGTAGTAAAGTGAATGGACAATTTAATATTATGTGGTATACATTTGGCAATGCAATAAGAAAGAGCAAAATTTCTCTGATGGTGTGGTTATTTATGTAAATAATGCTTCAGAGCTTCAGGAAATGTTGCATGAATTTTAAAAAGACTAAAATTAATGTTCAGAGTTCTCTTAGGAGAATATGAATACTGATAATGATGAATTAGAAGAAATTATCAACCACAAATATTTTGGTCAGATAAATTTGGATGAAGTGTTTTTGTGAGAAATAACTTAGTATTAAGTCAAAATAACTTAGTATTAAGTCAAAATATGCCTGTGTTTGAAAAGAATGGCTTTTAATATATGTTTTTAACCAGTTGGATGCTTATAAAAAAAGCAATACAAGGACTTCAGACCACTCAATAAAGTATGGAGGGATTTAGGAGAGAAATAACAGATAGAAATCAAAAGTGAAATATATGGGTGAGAGAAAAAACAGGTATCCCTCATATTATCCCTCATATTATTGAAAGGATTAAGAGATTGAAATGGAGGTGGATTAGATATATTAATAAAAGAGATTATAGTTGATGGACAATCAAAATTTTAAACTGGATCTCAAGAGGTTATAAAAAATATAGAAATAATTTATATGTAAGATGGATAGATGAATTAAGGAAATTTGTTGATGTGATGTAAAAAAACAGAAGCTAGGGATTACAGAAACTAGATATAAACTTGAAGAAATTTTATCCTGTAGTGAATTAGTAGTGATTAAAAATAGTAATTATGATAAACTGGGAGTCTTCTATCTGTAGAACATGCTGGATTTATACCATCAACAATTTTGTTATTAAAGGACTTTCAAAATAAATAGAAGACTTACATTACTTTTGTTGATCTCAACCCAGTTTGATTCTATTGAGAAAATGATCTTGTAAAAGTCTCAAAAGTTTTTATATGTAGAAAAACCATTAATTTACTTTATAAAATGCTCTTTTATAGAAAATTTCATGTCACATTAAAGGATGATCAGAGTAAATACAAGATTTTACAGAATATCCTTCCACGAATTGTCTTCTTTCTTACTTTATTTACTATATTAACCAGGGATCTTCTGGAAACATTAATGTGGGAAATGTAGTTATGCTGATAATTTTATCTTGCCCACACAAAAGAGATCTTCCCCATTTTATAAGAATATAAAAAGTTTAGAAATCTTTAATAATGATTGAGTCTTTATATCTCTAATCTCACAATGACCTTATGTTCAACTTATCAACTAAGCAATAAACTGAATAGAAGTTTCTGCAATAATGTCCAGAAACATGATCCTATTTCATGCAATTAAAGTGTAGTCTTAATCAGTAGTGTAATTTATAAAAATAGGTTATCCAGTCCAGTTTAATATAGTATCATAATAATGAACCAAAGAGTTTAAGTCACTGGATTGAAGCTCAGTTCTTCTTAATCCAATACTTGAATGTGATATGGTCCCCTGAGAGATGAACTATTCATTTATTATAAAGGTTAAATCTAAATTAATTTTCAAAAATAATCTCCTTAGAAAGATGGTTGACATTATTTGGGGTTGAGTTACATTTACTCTTAAGAAGAGTTTTCTTTGCACTAGTGTCTTATTGTTGAGTTTTGTATTCTTCTTTGAAGATAACATTTTTTAAACCTATGTACATACAATCCTTTTTTACATCAGCTTTCTATCATTTCACATAGTCTATTAAATTTTAGAAAAGAAGTTACCTCACAGAAAATGTATAAAATAGATCATATTAACTGTTAACATATATCATACTTTCAATATCTAAGTCATGCCTCAAATTAAGAGCTTTTATTTGGATGTTTGGTCAGAGAATCCTTTAAATATTGAAAAAATTGTGACATAAACTTGTTTCTCTTTTGTAATCCCTCAAATATTTGTCTCTAAATCCAACAATTAGCCAACTAGATTTGATAGTCTTAGATATTAATGCAGAAAACAATTTAACAGTCTTTGAGATATATAGTTGGAAAAAATACAAATCATGAACTATATATTTAATAACAATCCATTCTATAAATATACTTCAGAGGTCAAGGGTTTAATACAACCACCACAAAATTTCTGATCTTAATATAAGAGAGGCAATATGCCAATCAGTGCAAGACAGAATAATCAATGCATGCAAGGTTTATGCATAAAATCCATATCTAGTGATGCTCAGTCAATATCCGCAGACCAGTTTCTAGCCCATGGTTTTAACCAGTGAAGAACCTTGGATAGTTGCAATACTCTCAGATCCAATTCTTCCCATTCTGAAATCCACATTATTGGAGAGAGGTCTGGGCATATTGGATGAGTAGGGACTAGATAGGATCTATGCCAAACCTTGCATCCATTGGTTATTCCATTGTGTGGCACTAACTTATGGAGAGTTTTGGCATTGTTGTAACAGCTTGTATAAGTATAGGAAATGGTGGTCATGTGATGCATTTTTAACCTTGTTGTAATCATTACAGATTTTTAAAATAATGTTTGTGAAAATTTAACTGTCTTAAAAATGGCTTTACGTTCAGTAAAAAAATAAATTTTAAGGAAAACAAAAAATATCTTCAGTAGTAGAGCTTAACTGTTTTCTATCATTATGATCATTGTCATTTATTATCAATCTACTTCAGACTGTAAATATCTCCAAACTTAATCCATCTTCTCCAACTTTTAAACTCTTCTTTTCATAAGATATCACCAATCTTTCTTATTTCCTACTCTTACCTGATTCATTCTTACAATCTCTTAGGATCCAGTTTAAGAGTAATTGTCCATCTATTATCATCTCTCCTAGCAATATATTCAGCCCACTCTAGTAGTACCTGTTTATATTCTCATTTATTACGTTTTTGATCTCTATGTCTCTCCATACTTTGTTGAATGGTTTGAAATTCTTAAAATTACTCTTATTAAGTGTCCAAATGCCATACGTAAGTCATCATTTTCCACCATTATCAATCCACTGCATGATGATCTCTCCAAGTTTAATCCTATTTTCCTGATCTCTAGCTTCTATGCTCCACATCATACCAGAAAACCTCCTTATTTTAACCATCCTTCTCACGTATAGTCACTTTCTAGATCGTTTACAATCTCTTGAAATCCAGTTCAAGATTTCATCTATCCATCTATTATTATCTTTACTTACAACATGTCCAGCCTAGCTCCACTTCATTTCTAAATTCTTTCAATGATGTCAGTAACAGCTGTTTGTTCACTTGTCTTCTTCTCTTAGCATATATCTCTCTATACTTCATTGAATAGTCGGATGTCTCCATATTATTCTTCCATTAAGTGTCCAAGTTTTATATCCATATGTTAGAATTGATAAAACACCTTTATTAAAAATCTTCATTTTCAAATACATAGGCATACTTCTTAAGCAGTTCGTTCAAGTTTAATTCTATGACTAACTTCATCAATATTAAAATAATCTCGGTAAGAAAATTGTAGTTGTTGACTTCTTCTAACTCATTACTGTCATTCTTTATTTTCTTCTGAGCAAAATCCATTGAACATTACTTTAGTCTTTGTAGCATTTATCTTTATTTCTACTTTTTTACTTTTATCTGATAATTCTGGCAACCTTTCTTGAAGCTATTGTGCTATAATTTGGAAAAGGAACCACTTAATTTTCAAAAGTTAGGTATCTTAAATAGGATCCATGCACTTTTATTACCATAGCTTCCCATTTTATTCTACAAAATACTTCTTGTAAAACTAATGTAAAAGGCTTTGAAGATATGGAATAATGCTGTCACACACCCTTTTCTATGTTAATCTTTTTAGAATCATTATGTAATCTAATCATGTTGTATTTTGATAAATATTCTTCTGAAGATGATAACATTCTTAGTCTATATCTTGATAAACCAATGCTTCAATGTTTATAGAAATGCGTATAGAATTAAATGCCTTTTTATAATCTATATATTCAAAACATAATGCCTCCTCATATTCATTGGTCCTTTCTACAGCTTCTCTCCATACATGAATGAGATTCACTGTGTTAAAACTACTTTTTAAATATAACTTGTCTTTTGGTGGATTAAAATACAAAGTTCTCTATTTGGCATTATCCTGTAAAAATTTCGTATTGACAAGCATCGGTGGTTGAGAGGTCAGCGACAGCTGCTTTTCAAGTAGTTGTCCTGGGTTAGTGGGTTCGCTTTCTGGCTGATGCTATGACACATGAGAAAAAAAATTGTATTGAACTGATAAAACACTGATAGATCTGTAATTTCTAATATCTTTTTATCACCTTCCTTAAATATCAATATTATTACTGCCCTCAAAACACTTCTATTTGCCAGTTTAATGAGTTTTATTTAAACTTCTTTGAATTAATAATTTCACTCTCTTTAATCAAGGGGTATAATTAAAAAATATGAACTGTGAACTTATGTGGAAGATCCAGGTATTTGATATCTCTAACTCACTTATTGAGTAATAGTTGTTTGCAAAGTGCATGCATAGTGAGAAAGAGGGGGTCTAATTGTGTTTTTCTTTATGGATAATTATGATATTGTGGAGTGTGCATGTTGATAAAACAGACACAAGAAGTTTGTTGACAGTTTGATATTTCCATGATACCCTTATCTTCAGAACCATAGAAGAAAGAGGGGTCTGATTGTCTTTTTTATGGATAAGTATAATGTGTGAAGTTGAAATAGGTATATGCTGACGAAATAAATCCAAGAAGTTTGTTGGCAGTTTGATATTTCTATCATGCCTATATTTTACAGAACTAGGATATGGTTTTATCCCATTTTAACATGTTGCAGAAGAATGAATATCCATGTATTTTGTTTTCAGTCCCTTCTTATTATTCCCAACTTATTTTTCCATATTTTATTGAGTAACCTAAAGCCTATGTTTTGCTCTTCTACTAAGGGTCCAAGCCTCAGATTCATAAATGAAAATTAGTAAAATGCATCTGTAATTAATGCAGATTTAAACCCAGACTTTCAAACTTCCTACAGTTATCCAGTCTAGCCAATATAATCAATGCACATAATCACATATAGGTGAAAAAAATAAATGACCAATATACATATTTTATGCTGAACCAGCACTCATCAGTTGGTCAGGATCATTATCTTCCACACATATACATGATCAATGCTCAGTTTATATTAAGATAGCAAATCTATACACTTTAATGAACAGGATTCAATCCTCTCCATTCCCCAACTTTTCAGCCATCCATGTCATGAAAAATCTGATGATGGAATGCTCAAAGCTTTTAATGATGCTAATATTATTGTCATACTCATG
Source organism: Epiperipatus broadwayi (assembly GCA_028023455.1). Taxonomy (NCBI): domain Eukaryota; kingdom Metazoa; phylum Onychophora; class Udeonychophora; order Euonychophora; family Peripatidae; genus Epiperipatus; species Epiperipatus broadwayi. The sequence goes on from JAQFVV010000017.1 coordinate 2,141,014, forward strand.
TTGACTTTAGTTAATCTGGGCCCTCAAATGTAGGATCTTAATATGTTCATTTAAATACACAGAAGAAAACTGGGTAGAATACAGGTTCAATATGTAAAAGGTCAGATTATCTTAAGGTGAACATGGGTATGACTATAATATTGGTAGCATCAAGAGCTTTGAGAATTCCATGATCAGATTTTTCAGTGATATGGGTGGCTGAAGATTGAAGTCTGTTCATTAAAGTGTTACATTTGATAGCTTAATATACACCTAGCATTAATTATGTATATGTATGGGAGAAGATGATCCATACAAACCCATGAGTGCTAGTTCAACATGAAATATGTATATTGGAAATAATTTATCTTTTTCACATGTATCAGTTAAATTAGATAAAGTGGATGACTGTAGGGAGTTGGAAAGTCTAGGTTCAAATCTTCTTTAATTACATCTATGTTAAGTATATACATTATACTTGTATTTTAATAATTACATCTGTTAAAAAAGCTTTTTCAAACATTATAGACATATTTCCTTTTAATATTAAATTATGCCTACCAAAATCACTTTATTCATGTTTAATTCTATAATTAATTTCATTCTTAAAGTTATCATGTGTATTAGTAATCTCACCATGTTATTTATAGTTATTTACTTCTTCTAATTCATGATTATAAATCCTTTTTTTTACTTTTAAGAAAATCTATTGAATATTTCTTTAGCCTTTTTAACATTTATCTTTAGTTCTACTTTCTTACTTTTACTTGATAATTTTCTGAAGCTCTGAAGCATTATTTGCATACACAATCACATTATTTTCAAAGTCTATATGATTTAAATAATCTCCATTTCTATCCTCCCAGATTCCTATTTTAATCCACAAAGTCGTAAAATGTTTTGGAGATATGAAATCATCTTGTTATGTAGTCATCCCAGGATTTATTTTCTTAGGATTACTATATAATCCAGTCATTGCTGTTACATTTTTATAAATATGCTTCAGAATATGACAATATCCTGGATCTATACTTTGGCGATCCAATAGTTTAATCACTGAAAAAATGCTTATAAAATCAAATATTTTTCATAATCTATAAATCCAAAGCATATTGACAACTCATTGGTCCTTTCTATAACTTCTCTCAATACTTGGATATGATCTACTGTACTAAAAATCCAGCTTGTTCTCTTGGTTGGTGGAAATCCAATGTTCTCTGTAGACGAGTTGTAATTATCGTGGTAAAAAATTGGTGTAAAACTGATAAAAGGCTGATAGGTCTGTAATTTCTAATATCTTCTTTATCACCTTTTTTAAATATTAATATTAATACTGCATTCTTCCAATCATCTGGTACATCTTTATCATTTAGACATTTGGTATATAGCTTTGACAACAATTTTTCTGTTTCTTTACTTACGTTTTTTTAAAATAGTGATTATAATTCCAGTATTACCCGAAGATGTTCTCTTCTGCAAAGATTTAATTGCACATCTCACTTCTTCATTTAAAATCATGAACAATTCAAAAGATGTAGTATTGTAGGAAAACTTTGTTTTCATGTTCTTTATTGTTATATAATTCTTTATATAATTAATTCTTCCACACATTTCATGATGTCATCACTCTTTTTAATAATAATTTAATTTTGGCTTCTTATTTCATAAATATGATTTTTAACAACACCAAGATGTTGCTTTACACTTTTGATACTTTTACTCTCTCTTTTAATGTTCCTTGCTAATTCCCAATTATATTTTTTCATATCATTATTAATTTTTCTTTATCTTTACCATTTTACAAAGTTCAAAATACTTGATTCTTTTTTATATATTTTCATGTTATTTCTTTTATTCATAAATTGTTTTATTTCTGTAGAAATTTTACTGGGCATTTTACTACCTTTTTGTACTGGGTATCTTTGTTGCAGTTTTTAATAGTGTATCGGTCATCTTCACATTGTTTTCATTCAAATCTGAACCTTCTTCAAGAATCGGTTAATATTTTAAAACAATTTGCAACTGTGAATATTGTTTTTCTCATAACTTTTGTCTCTCTAGTTTTGCATTAACATACATCTTACATCTCGCTAATTGATGATTACTTCCTGCGTCGAATTCATTAAGAACATTACAATTTTGAAATACATATTTTCTGCTAGTCAAAATATCTGAATCTGCTGTATTTTATATTGTAGGTCCACTTTTGTTTACAGTTTTTCTCATATAAAGAATGCATAATATAATTTTTTTCTTTTTCTGAAAACTTGACAAATCTGTGTCTGCTCTCATTTCTATCGCCATAACCAAATACCTTGGTTAGATTATTAATACATATGGAAACATAATAGATAAAACTAATCATAGAATTAAATTTGTTTGGAGTGCTTTTGGTAGAAATAACTTGATACTAAAAGGAAATACGCCTATGTATTTGAAAAGGAAGGTTTTTAATAAATGTGTTTTACCGGTTCTTACTTATGAACCTGAGACTTGGACACTTAATAGAAGAGCAATACAGAGACTTCAAACCACTCAAAGAAGTACAGAGAGATGCATGTTAGGAGTAACAAGAAGAGATCAAAAATGTAATATATGGGTAAGAGAACAAACAGGTATTACTGACCTCATTGAAAAAATTAAAAGACAGAAGTGGAGTTGGGCTGGACAGATTTCTAGAAGAGATGATAATAGATGGACAATTAGAATCTTAAACTGGATTCCAAGAGATTGTAAAAGCTCTAGAAAGAGACAACACATGAGGTGGATGGATGAAATAGGAAAGTGTGCAGGGTTGATGTGGAGAAAAGAAATAATGATCAGAGAAGATGGATTGAACTTGGAGAGACCTTCATCCTGCAGTGGATTGATAGTGGTTGATGATGATGAACAAATTTACCTACAGCACTTTCGTCTTTTAATTGTTTATCAGTTTTAGAATTAAGGCCTCTCGTGATAATTTTAAAATGTTGTTTGGTCTAATCAAAATTTTTTTGCATATCCATATAAAAAATTTTCTACTTCTTCATCATATTGAAAACTTGATGAGGCATAAACCTGACTTATCTGCATTTGTTGTTTTCTATAAAGCGGAAAAACTTGCAACTCTTTCTAATACACCATCAATCTCTACAATGTTGATATTCCACTTTTTATTATAATGATTACTGTTTTACTTGTGCTTCCAATATTTGTGCCTTTGTATTATAGAACATGTTCATTTTTTAAACCAATTCTCTCTTCCCCTTCTAATTTCACAAAGTCCAGCAATGACCCATTTACAGTTTTTCTTCCAAATTTGTGCAATTTTTCTTCACTTGAAAGTGATCTGAAATTGCGAGTACTTCAATAAAAGTTTATCAAATGGCAGTCTGGTTTGCAATCAGGGGATTCTTATCACCCTCTGCATTTGGCTACCAATGCTGCCTTGGCTGGTGACTTTACAGCCTCCTGGGAATAAGGGCCATGCTTTAGTCTTATCGATCATGATTGTAAATATCTATTTAAAAAGTTCTTGCATGCATACATTCATCCCGCCTTCAAGAACACTTAACTGATATTTCAATTAATATTAGACAATAAAAAAAAGATTACAGTGTTTTTTTTTTAAAAAAGTCAAAAAACTCATTATGCTGGCTGAACCTAGTTCAGTATATATCCTGATGTATAGATGCTGAACTGAGTTCAAATTTGTATGTCTATACAAGCAGCTTGGATTGAAAACATTATTGTGTTTTCAGTTTGAGATCATTGTTTTATAGTTAACTAAAAAGCTCAAAAATGGCTTCTAGAGTTCTGCGTTAATCTATAGATGTAGGTGCAGTGCTCTCAGATCCAAGTCTCCTCATTAATAAAAAGCCATAAGCTAGAAACTAGTCTAGGGATATTAGTTAAGTAGGCACTAGATAGGGATTTTGATGCACTAATTTTCTAGCATTTATTCCTTACTATGTCTTGCACTAGGTGGCACTATTGTATGGAGAAAGTTGCTACCGTTCTAACAGATTGTGTAAACATAAGGAATGGTGATCATGCGATGTCATAATGTATATTATGATGGTCGACCAGAAGAGAAAAGATGATTGATAGGAAAAAAAAAACAACACTAATAAACAGAATTAAATCAGTTCATGTTTATGACAGTCAATTTATTTATGGACACCACTCTATTAGTATAGCTTTAAACATTATATTCTTTATTATTCTACTTCTAAATACTCGAGAAAATACGTATATAGATAAATCAACTATGACTATATGGATGCAATATACAATCATTACATCTAAAAATAATATAATTAGAAGGAATTTGAACTCAGATTTCCAACTTCTATAGCTATCCACTCCATCTTATGCAACCAATACACATGACTACATACATGTGAAAAAGGTAAGTGATCCCAATATACACATATATAAGTGGTTATGTGTATTGGTTGTATAAGATGGAGTGGATAGCTGTAGGGAGCTGAAAGTCTGAGTTCAAATCCCTTCTAATTTCATTAGGTTCAGTATAAATAATATACTTGTATTTGAATAACAATAATAGTAATATCAAAAATTTTGGTTCACAATATGTTGAAAAAATGTAATATGGAAAACAACTATATGCAAAAATGTATACAAGATACACTTAAAATCTGTATAAAATTCACAATTTTTACCTAGTGCACTTTTGACTGTTATATTAGCCATAATCATGGATTCTGATAGAGTGGAGAATATTGCATATGTCATTTACATTTGTGCATATAGTTGTTTTCCATAACAATAGTTTATAAAGAGGCAAAACTATCCATATAGTAGCACACTCAATGCAAGCCAGAGTAATCAATGAATACAGGAAGGTTTTTGCCTAAAACTCTATCTAGTGCCTACTCATCCAATATCTCCAGATTGGTTTTTAGCTTGTAGCTTTCATCAGTGGTGTTACTTACTGCATGGAGAGTTTTGCCTCTTAGTAAACAAATTGTGTAAGCATAAAGAACAGTGAACATGTCATGTTTAGTGGTATAATAATAGTAGTAATAAATAAAAATTAAACAATGTATTTATTTATTTTGCTAATAACCCAAAATAGTCATGTGACATTGCTGTTTGTATTAATACATTAATGTAATGACATCAAATTACTTTTTCTTTATTATTTTTTTCTTATGAAAAAAAATATAAGAGTAGTTTAGTAAAAATAAAATAAAGACATATATCATGTGACTCCATTTGATAAGCTTGAAATTATAAACTAAAATAAAGAGTGTGCTAATAGCTCTAACATGCTTTATCGATAAATGCTGCAAGAAAAAGCATTTAAATCTCTATCTAGGAATTATTCCCAGCCTCAGACTAGTTTCAAGCTATTGGCTTTCCTCAGTGAGGTACTAGGATATTTCAAACCCTAGGTTCAAAATATCAACTCAAAGCCAGCACTTATCTAATAGTTAACTTTTAATTAGAAAATCTGAAATTTTCAGAAAGCTATATGTCTTCAAATCCAGCTACCTAACTTAAATAGCTATATGGGGCTGAGAATGTTCTTAATTTTAGATTAGTAAAACATTCTAATACTGTTCATGAGTTTAAAAACAAAAAATGGAAGCACATTAGCAATTCTATTATAAAAAGAAAATATAAACATAATATTGATGGGGATATATAAAACATATATAGAGACATTTGTGATCATGATGGGATAAATGAAAGCAACATAAGAAAAAAACAACTCTGTATCAAAAAACTTCTGTGTTTTTCCAAAAATTGCAACAACAGAATGTGTAACTCAATTGGAAATACAACATTTCATATCCATCAAGAGAGCAGGTTGGTGATCATTATTGATAACTCATCAATATAGTCTGTCTCCAACAAAAAATGAACCTCGTTTTGAAATATTGCATTCCACCATCTTAGAAAATATAAAACCTTGACATTATATAGGATTATAAATCGATCTAATATTTAAAAAAAAAAATACACAACTGTTAATGAAAGTTAGTTATTTTTAAAAAAATATTCACCTTTATTACTTGCCTAGCATGCTTTCAATATAACATGTATTTCAGTAACAGTCGTGTATTACATTAGCTCAGAAAAGAGGAAAATTATTTATAGTTGAATTAAAAAAAAGAAATGTAAATAAAAGTAAACAAAAAGTTAAAATTATTAAAGAAGTAGTTAAAGTATTTATTTGTCAGTAAATTAATTGTGTGTGTAAAATACTATTTTGATATTACTTTTAAGTTTAGGTTTATTCAAATAATTTATTGGCATATTTAATAGCTTTATTTTATAAATGTGTCGTAGGAATAATATACCAATTAAGTTAATTTTAATTAAAATCAAATTGATATACACCATTTAACTAATACTAGTACACATGCAGTGATGGATATATGTCATTGGAATTGTTTTTATTTATAGCATAATACAAATAATAAAAAAACCACAATAGCTAGATTAAAAGTAATATTGTTGTTTTTTATAGTTTTTATTATATATCAATATGAATGAAAAATCTTCACATGAAATTGGGTAAATCGTTGATTGTGGTAAATATATTTTACATCTAATTAGGACAGTTTGTAGCATTGTGCCTATTTAATTTTTATATACTGTACTCCTAATTCTCTTTTTACACAGTAGATTGGTTACCGAAAATTATCTATTTGTGTAAAAAAAAAACATTGTATATATGGAAAATAAAGAGATTCGTTCTGGACCTAAGAAATCAGTGAAAATAATTAAATAAACCGTATGAACAATTTTGTTAGAATGTTATATTTTAGTGTGTTATCAAATTTTATTTCATATACATTGAACATAAATCAAAAATGAGTTATTGGAACATAAATTTCATTTGAAAAATTAAAACACTTGAAAGTGATAGCACAATGAAACACTGGTTTCTCTATACACATCAGATTTCACGAGTACTAATGTATAATAGGAATTGTGGACTTAATCAGTGAAGTATTGATAGCTTCACGCTCTCAGATCTAACTGCTTCAGCTTCACCTATTTATATAGAAAGTAGGTTGAAGTACAGAAGGGTTCCCCTCTTTTCTTACAATATGTAAGCTTGTGGTTAAGACCTGTAGAGGTTTCTACCATCGCATTTTCAAGCGCACATTCTTTAGGTTTATTGCCTTAGTAAATTTTACGTAATCAATGTGTGTTAAATAAATTTATGATTACACACGTCAGAGTAAAGTTGAAAGTTCAATCGTCACTTTCACGTTATAAGTAAAAAAAAAAAAAATTGAAATAAAGATTATTAATGTAATTTATTGGAATTTATTACTTTTATTTCATTTAACTTTTTTTTTTAATTTAACAACTAACACATTTGAAAAGAGAAATTGTAGGCCCTTGAAACAGTACATTTATCAAAAATAAGTGTGACATCTTGCTTGTCTGTAAAACAAAAAAGTACCCAAGATTTTATTTGCTGTAACTGTCTGACAATAAACACATACTTTTGTGCATGATTGGCATACCATTGCTTTCACTAAAATTTGCAAAATATAACTTATTATCTATTGATTTTTGGCAAAATTGATAAATATAAATTTGAACAAATTAATCACTTAAATTTAATCAAAATTAAATTTTTTAACATCAATATCAACAAGGATTTTTTTTATTTTAAAACCAAATGTCAAAATGCAAAGAAAGCATCAATATCATAAATGTACTTCCCTTTCAAAACAAAACACAAAAACGTTACAATGTAGACAAACAAATTTCCCCATTAGCAGGAATATTGCTGAAAAAGGTATTTTTGTTTTTAAAATAATGAGAAATGTTAATCATTGGTGGTCGAGAGGTCAGCGACAGCTGCTTTATAAGCAGTTGTCCCAAGTTAGCAGATTCACTTCCAGGCTGATGCTATGACACATGAGAAAAAAAATAATGAGAAATAAAAAATTAAACTTTTTTTAATAAAAAGTACAAGATAATAACAGACATAATTTTTTTGTTTGGTTTTGTGATGGAATCATGATGAACTCGACATCAGAAACAAATCTGTAAATAAACACTAAATAAAAAACCTTTACAATCTTCTAAAAAGGAAAATAAATTATTTTATATTACTTACATAAAATTGTTTAGAATTTAAAAAAAAAAGTTTAATAACAACTTAAGACAATGTAAGAAATAATAATTTTTGTTAGTCATTTATTTATTACTAGAGATCCAATAATGGATATTTCTGTAGTGTAATTTTGACTACACCATTCTCATGCAAGGATAGTGGCCAACTGATGAGCGCCAATTCAGCATGAAACATGCATCTTGGGGATCATATATCCTTTTCACATCTTTGGTCATATGTTTATGATTACATCCCTCCACAAGGTGATAAAAAGTGGACAGAAACCAGTCCCTACCTTGCATGAGAGTAATGTAGTGAAACATGATAGAAATATAATCTAAGAATTACTTTGAAAATGTAAGATGATTTTTGAAGCCTTGATGATAATGTTTGTTTCTTCATACCAATCATGAATATGTCATAGCAGCTCTAATCCCAAAGTGCTGCTTTGGTTTTTTTTTTACCAATCATGTTGTTTTAAAATATCTCATGTAGAAAAAGATTTTTTTAAAAGTTCATGTTATTTTACAATTGTGCAAAAAAAATTCATGGATAAGATCATTTTTCCTTTATTTATAGTGTTAAAGGTATTCAGTGAATGAATGTCAAATAGATATCATGCATTATCCATAAAAAATAGAAGTGCCAACATGCGTAAATTCCTATAATACAAAGGTATCTTCAAAATTGCAAGATGGTATTGTGATTTAATTTAACTATTGTTAGTAAGAGATATGATGAAGTGGTATTCATATGATTAATAATCTTATGTAAGCCCTGTTGGGAATAAATTTTCTTCCTCTCGTGGTGCCTTGAAGATATGCTTTCTCAAGGACGACTGAACTTCAGAATTGTAGGACTACTTTATTGGAATTATCATATGATAAAATGTTGCATCTCTTTATATAGATCATAATCTTCTTTTGCTGTTGCGGGAATTCAAAATTAATAATTTATGAAGATTATTTTTAAGGATCTTTATAATAAATATATGGATTGGAAAATAAAATAAATAAGTAAAGTTGAGGAGTGAATATAATAAATACCTTTAATTCTAACAACATCATATGATTTCTTACATGTTTTAGGAACAATAGCATTCAGCGTACTCTAAAATCATTTGTGAACTTAGGTAATTAGCAGACTCTATATGATATAATCTTCATTAACTGCAGCAAAAGCCAAAAAAGTGGTTACTCTGAAAATAATAATTTTATAGCATTATATCACCTAGTGTTCATTGATTATTCAAGTTTACAATAGGTGGCTCTAGAGTAGGATGAAAATAATTGATCTTGGACACACTTTTAATCTGATGTTTGTTCCTAGTTCCTGATTTATAATGTATAGTTGTCTAATAGAAGGATAAATTGCAGGGATGCTTATTCTTTATTTATTATCTCAACTTTATTTCTATTTTGGGTTATTTTTTTCAAAAATACAGCTACTATAAAAATGAATAAAGTAAAACTTTAAAATTTTCCAAGCCTAATAAATAAAATTTTATGTAAAGATGACAGACTTATATGCATGGAGCCGGATAACAGAAGACAAAAGGTGAAGGAGGCATAGTTCTTAGCCAACCATAAAAATGTAATTAATAAGAAAGATAGCAGTGTAAAATTATCAAATGAATGAAATATGTAAATTTAGTAATTTGAATAAAGTGCTTATCTAATCATCTCACTGTTTAAATAAAGCAGCAGACATAACCAACATACAAGAACTATGATCCTAGTAGACTTCACCGAAAGTGCATTCAGCTATGTCTAAATTGCAAAAGAAAAAAGTATTAACATTTTGCATTCAACTATCACATGAAAATATTTTATTGTTATTAACCATTAGAAACCAGTCAACACTTAGACAGTCTCAATATAGATAACAATCAACAACTTCAAACTGTTGTCAAGACAACCACCCTTTAAGAATTATTATAGTAATTATTATTCATCACATAATCACCATCTCTCACTGATGAAGGCCACAAGCCAGAAACTAGTCTGGGAATATTGGATGAGTAGGCATTAAATTGGGATTTTATGCACAAGCCTTCTGGCATCCATTGATTACTCTGTCTTGCTTACAGTGGCACTACTGTATGGAGAGTTTTGCCTTGTTTATAAACAATTATTATTGTAATTAAATACTTACTAATATATATATAAACAAAAAAAAACTTATAAATCCAATAAAAATATTATATTTCAACCAGAGGACTGGTTTTCATCAGAAAGAAAAAAAATACACAATAAAATGGCGATAATCAAAAATTACAGATTTGGTAAAAGATTAAAAATTTAACAAAACCCCCCTGATTGGTCACAAAATCTAACACAGAATATCTACCCAATCAATGGCAAAATTCAAACAAAAACAAACAAAAAAAAAACTACATTCCCTCCTAATCAAGCTTAAATTCTATTTAAATTAAAATAAATATAAAAATAAAAAATCCAAAATTAAAAATTAAAATATACCTATGTGCATACATAGAAAAATTAAACTATGCTCACATACAAAAAATAGCTGTGCTCACATTAATATTCATTAAAAACTAAAATACTTATACATTTTAATCAAAAATTATAGTTAGTGCAAAGTACAATAATTTATAATAACTAATTATTTATCTATAAACCAATTAAACACAGATATTAAACATCCATATAACCAATCTTTACATAAAAAACCTCATATAAGAAAATTTTCACATAAAAAACTCACATATAGAAATCATTTAGGAGACCAGGTAACCCAGAGATGTAATAGTTCCAGTGTTCAAATTCAATCCATGTGGTTCTAAGGTCTTGAATTTAAAAATAAAAACAACTCTCCTTTTGTTTCCTCTCCCTTGTAGAAGAAAAACTTTCCTGAAGAATCACTACTTTTAAATCATCAATTGAATGATTTGGTAAGTTAAATTGTTTTGAAACTGGTCTATCTTTATTCTTATGCAAAATGTCAAATCTATGATTAGTCATTCTGACATGTAAACTATTTGCTGACTCACCTATATACTGGTTTAAACATCTACTACACTCTATCAAATATATCAAATTAACACTTTTACATGTAACATAATTAGGAATATACCATTTAAAATTACGATTCTTAGTACTAAAGACCACTTTTGTCACAACAATATGTTTACATGTAAAACATCTTTTATCTTCATATGGAGAACATCTTTTTTCCTGTACAGAACTACTAATAAAATTTGTTTTGACAAGTATATCTCTAAGTGATCTATGTTTTCGATATACAACCTTAGGTGGATCAGAAAAAATAGATTTTAAATAATCTGTGGAGTATAATATGTTAAAATGTTTCACCAATATCCGGTTAATATTAGGTAAATCTCTATTAAAAGTAAGAACCAATGGTGGAACATCTAATTGTTTTTTACTCTTTTCAGATAAAAGAAGTTTCTTTCTATCAATTAAAGAAGATCTCCTTACTGCATTATCCAACAATGTCTTAGGATACCTCATATTGAGCAATCTATTATATAAAATACTATTATTTTGTTGAAGAAATTTCTCATCATTACAAATCCTCTTCATCCTTAAAAATTGACTATAAGGAATATTAGCCTTTAAATGTTTAGGATGGTTACTATAAAAATGTAGATAGCGGTTATTATCAGTTAGTTGCCTATATACAGTAGTAGTAAGAACTCTATTAGTGTAAATAACTTCAACATCAAGAAAATGAGCAATTGATTTTGAAAAATTCATTGTGAAATTAATATGTTTATTAAAATTATTTAAATAACTTAAAAAATTATGAAGTTCAACTTCACTATGTGGCCATATCATGAAAATGTCATCTATATATCTAAGCCAAATGTGAGGTTTCAGCTTAGCATTATCAAGTATAGAGGACTCTAGTTTTGACATAAAAATATTCGCATAACTTGGTGCCATCTTTGTACCCATTGCAGTACCTTGTTTCTGTAAATAGTATCTAGAATCAAAAGTAAAAAAAATATTTCTTAAAACCAAATATATTAATTCAACCATAGTAGTAATAAGACCATGATCATACTCTCTATCTTGTAAAGCACATTTAATAGCCTCAACTCCATCTTCATGAGGTATATTTGTGTATAATGATACAATATCCAAAGTAACCAAAGAACAATCAACTGGTAATTCAGATTTAATACTTTCTAACACACAAAGAAAATGAGTAGTATCTTTAACATAAGAATTAAATGATGGTGGAATAAATTTAATAATATTATCAACATATGCTGAAATATTTTCTGTAGGACTACCAATACTAGCTACAATAGGTCTGTCTGGACAACCAGGTTTATGAATCTTTGGCAAAATATAAAAACTACTAGGATAAATTTTGGTTGGTACTAAAAAGTTATATACATTATTATTTATAAGACCCCTAGCTCTCATATCTTTTAAACTAAAAAGTATACCCTTGAATAATGAATTAATAGTAGTTAGTGAAATAGGCTCATAAAAAATTTTATCATCTAAAAGCTCCAGAGCTTTTTTAACATAATCATCTTTATTCATAATTACTATTGATCCACCTTTGTCAGCTGGTTTTATAATAATATCCTGTCTTTTCACTAAATTGCGTAATGCATTCATCTCTCTCAATGTTAAATTACTCTTATACTTACTATGTTGTTTAAGTCTAATTTCATTAATAATATCCTGATATACATTACCAATGTACATTTCTAATAACACATTCCTTTGATGTGGTGGTGTCCAATCAGATCGTAATTTCCCAATAGTATCACATTCTTGGTTTCCAAAAAATTCTCTTAATCTAAGTCTTCTTGAAAAATTATCTAAATCCTGATGAATTTTAAATTCATTTTTTTGATAAAATGACTGAACTGTAGGGCAAAAAGATAAACCTTTATTTAACAGTGAGCATTCTGCCTCACTAAGATTAATGTTAGTTAGATTAATCACATTGTTTTCCTTATTAGCTAAACATAAAAAGTCATTGCTATAAATATTTGAGTTAGATTTATTAGTATTTGTATTTCCAGAAACTAAAATATTGTTAGTGCATTCAGAAGAATCTGTAACTCTATGAACCAATGCTAAACCAGCATCACTATTAAGAACAGATGGTAACATTTCAGCACAATCTAATGAATGTGAAGATGATATAAATGATTGATCAGTATCAATTGGAATCATATCCAATGTAGAAATATCCGACACAGTATGATTATCAGAAGTCATACAATTAATTAGTGTTTGTGACTGATTAGTAACTAATTCAACTTGGCTCATTACCCATAACTTAGAACCAATGATACATTTTATTATGAAATTTCTTCACCAATAACTTTTCTCTCAAAAAAACCCATTCCTGTAATTCCTTCTGTTCATCTATATTCATTAAATTATAACTACCAAAATGTATAATTTCTTTTTCAATTAATTTAAGTCTTACCAAAAATGCATATTTCAAAATATGTATTAATGCAACAGATGCTTCTCTTATTGTATTATTCCATTTAATTGCATGTTCCCTAGGAAATTGGTCTATGTTAGCAATAATTTTTATTCTGAGGCCTTTAGGAATTATGTTATTGTTAATAAAATATGCAAAATTACTAATATGTTGTCTATATTTAACTAATTTATCATATAATTTCCTAAGTTTAAGAAACGATGTACTATGTAATGTTTGTCAATTACTTATAACCTGCTTATTATTTAGACGTCTAGAAAAACGTTTAGGGATTGCCCCTGTATTAATTAATGTTAGACCCTGTAAATGTTGTTTACTAGAATAATCCCTATTAATATCAAACTCTGTATCTACACTAGATATTGTATTAAAATCAGTTCCAATTATCAATCCATTATCTATTTGATTAACTACACCCACCTCTAAATTACCCAGATCTCCTTTACCACCATCTATATGTTGATCTGAAGCAGCAAAACCTCAATCTGTTGAACATCAGAAATAGTCATTGTTAAAAAGTTATTCTGTTTGGAAATGTTACAAATTATATCATCCAATGAAAGGTCTAAAGAATCATATTTATGTTGAGTATGATCTTCTTTAAAAACTTTTGGAGATCTATCCCGTAATGATTCCTCCAAAATGTTCCCTGGCAAGCAAGATTATTCAACATCTACTAGGATCTCATTAGTATCACGCGGTATAATAATTTGCGATTCCTGACATTTACATATCTCAGTCTGCGTCCCCATTTCACATGTCAACACAGCTTCCATTTGAGTTCCAACATTAGCAAAACTATATTCCCTCACATTCAACATTGAATTTACATTATAAACTCTGTTACATCCCATCAATGACATTATGTATTTAAAACCGTCTGCTAAACATCTAGCTCCATACATGTTCAAATGATGGCCATCACAGGCTAAAAATCTAAAAAGATTCTCTCTTTTTATAAAATCCGTATGCTGTAAGAAAAATACATTATGATGCGTATAACTTAAAAAATGACAATGTCTATTAAATGCAAAAATTTTTTCATTAATAATTCTCAATTTAATCTGATCCATTGGGTAATATTTATTCTGCAATTGTGGTAAAACTTGAGAAATTATAATTGTAATCTCCGGTGAATAAGTACGTATATGTCGAATCAATTTCAAAATCTGCACATATTCGTTATTTCTAAACGAAAAAATATTGTTAGATCCAAGATGAATGAACAAAAACTTAATGTTATGCTTATTAATTAACTTGTTAAAAAGATCAATACCATCCAGAATAGAAGCTCCTCGTTTATAACTAATTTGTACACCATCTTGAGTATTAAATTTTGGAAAAAAATTATGTACAAATTTTAGCAATGAATTGCCTATGAACGCCATGTGGCTAAGTGACAATAAAGTCTTACTCTCTTTAGTCAGTAATAAATCCATATCAAAATATTAATATATAACAAACTAACCAAAGGAAATATATATAAAAACAAAAAAAGACTTATAAATCCAATAAATAATATTATATTTCAACCAGAGGACTGGTTTTCATCAGAAAGAAAAAAAAATACACAGTAAAATGGCGATAATCAAAAATTACAGATTTGGTAAAAGATTAAAAATTTAACAAAACCCCCCTGATTGGTCACAAAATCTAACACAGAATATCTACCCAATCAATGACAAAATTCAAACAAAAACAACAACAAAAAAAAACTACATTCCCTCCTAATCAAGCTTAAATTCTATTTAAATTAAAATAAATATAAAAATAAAAAATCCAAAATTAAAAATTAAAATATACATATGTGCATACATAGAAAAATTAAACTATGCTCACATACAAAAAAATAGCTGTGCTCACATTAATATTCATTAAAAACTAAAATACTTATACATTTTAATCAAAAATTATAGTTAGTGCAAAGTACAATAATTTATAATAACTAATTATTTATCTATAAACCAATTAAACACAGATATTAAACATCCATATAACCAATCTTTACATAAAAAACCTCATATAAGAAAATTTTCACATAAAAAACTCACATATAGAAATAATTTAGGAGACCAGGTAACCCAGAGATGTAATAGTTCCAGTGTACAAATTCAATCCATGTGGTTCTAAGGTCTTGTATATTGAAAGATATTTTTTCTTACTTCAACTTATGCTCCCAAACTGTTTATTTGTAGAAGTAGCTGTAATGGAAAGTTAAAGATATGAATGGTTTTACATCACTAATATGGTTTGCATGATGCTCAAATGAGAACGAAAAATCATTTTTAATATGAAAGTAATTTTAAGATGACTGATATATAAATCAGCAGTAAATTAATAGATATGAATATTTATTTTACTAATATTTGGAAGCATATGTCTATTTATTGTATTGGTTGAGAGAATGTAGAGGTGATTCATATGCCAGCATTTATTTCATTACTTTGTCCATTATTGAAATGCATTTCAATTATATGAAATTGGCTTCCCAACATGGGGCAGAATAAAAGTATATAGTATTGGGAACCTTTGATACACAACATACATAAGTACATATACAATACACATACAAATATATATATATATATTGAAATAATAAGTGTATAATGCTCAAATCTAAGTGAGTTAGTAAGTAATCATTAAAAAACAGTCAACATTTAGACAATCCTAATATCAATAACAATCAATAGTTTCAAATTATTGATTGTTATTGATATAGGGATTGTCTAAGTGTTGACTGGCTTTTTTATGGTTTTGATTTTAGTTTGGAGTCAAATCCATATAGTTAAAGAATGTAAATAGATAATTTAATAATAAATATTTTTTTTATCAAAATTAATAGTGAGATGCTAAATTAGTTTTATGTAATGAGAAGAGAGACTTAGTTATGTAAATGAATACAAGTCAGTACAATTTAAAAGCTTTTAATAGAGTAAAGTTTCAAAAGTAAATTAATTATAAATTTTATTAAACGCTCACTATTATTTCAGTAATAGTTTTTTAACAAGGCTGTAAACCTTAGCAATGAGCGTCTGAAAAAATCGTCACTAGGGACCTCTGTAGGTCTTTAAAACACATGCTTACGCTATGAAGAAAGCACGTGTTTTAAAGACCTACAGAGGTCCCTAGTGACGATTTTTTCAGACGCTCATTGCTAAGGTTTACAGCCTTGTTAAAAAACTATTACTGAAAAGTAAATTAAATATACTATTTTGAATAAATTTTTAAAGATTACATAATCTATTTAATCATGTGAATGAGATGCGTAAATCATAAAATTATTCATTTTTATCAAAGGGTAAATAATTGTTTGAAATATTGCTATGCATGAGTGCATTTACAAAACAATATGAAATTATTATAGTTACCTATATTTAAAATATAAGCTTATTTTTTTAAAAGCTAATGTATGCTAATTAATTGATTAAAACTAAATTAAATATGAAAAATAAATATTAAAAAAAGATGATCAACTGTTTAAAGTTCAAGATTTTATCCTGTTATCTTATATATAAAATCCCTAAATGTTTGTCCGTAATGCGATCACATGATATTCAAGTTAAACATTTCTTTGTTAGAGGGCATATTTTTCAAGGAAAAAAATAATTATTTGTTCTTCCATTAATAAACCATAATTTTTTTATGAAACATTTTGTGCAAAGGAAGTAATTTCTTTTATTCAAGAAGTGTAATTTGATTATGAGCATTTTATTCAAAGGAAGTAATTCTGCAAGTGAAAAAAAATTGTTTAAGCAACTGATTAAAAAAAACTATTATAAAAATGATGGCTTTTCCATAGGCTGGGTACATTTCTGGTTTTTATTAATAATTATTATTTTGGAATTATGTTTTAGAGTGAATGTTCATATCAAACCAAAATATTGTTTAAGAATAGGCATTCCAGAAGAAAAAAGGAGAAAAACTAATAGAAATCTTTCTAGGGAAAGACATATTTTAATATTATATTTTCAAAATAAATTTTCATAAGGATTTCTCTAAAATGTTAATAAATGTTCTATTTTAAATAATTTAGAGAAGATAATTTATTCAATTTGATGTGGTAATTTTATCATGTCTCTTTTCTTCAGTAATGACATTTCTATCTGTTTTATCATCTTAATCACCAAATATTAAATAAGTATACTTAAAAATATCTCCACATGACATTTTGGCACCACTGTGACATAATTATCTGGCCATAATTATTCTAACTTTGTGAATTGTTCTAATACTTTCGGGGGTTTTTTTTTAAAGATTTGCAAACTTTATATTTAAAAAATGAGTTTTTGAATTCAACTAATTTTGAAAAATTATTATAAATATGAACTTTGTATTGAAAAAATTTGAATTTAAGTTAATTTAAAAAAATTATCATGAATACAAGATTTTTTAGATCAAAAAATTAGTAAAGAAAAACAATTTTCGATGTTCAATTTATTTAATTTTAATCTTTTATTTATATCATATTCATAATTTTTTTAAACTAACTTGAATTCAAAAACTCATTTTTTGAAAATAAAGTTTGTTAAACATAAAATAATACTTCACAAACAATGAAAATATGTTCACAAAGTTAGAATAATTATAGTCGGATGATTATGTCACAACAGCACTAATCCCAAAATATTCACACTAAACTATAGATTATTCTAAAATTATGAGTGAAATAATCAATAGAAATATAATTTTCATGCCAAACAATGTAAAATTTCAAAGAAAATTGCAATAAATACCATCGGATAAATGTTTTGTTTCAAGCATCTTTATACCATTATCTCAAATGAGTGTTTCTCAAGAAAAAATATATTCTATCTTTTGTTTGTGTCAGTTGATAATGTTATAAAGAAACAAAGTCTTCATAAGTACTTTTATCTATAAAAAAGTAATAGTTTTTATTGACATTTAAAATTTTATTTTAATTTAAATTATTGTTGTTCATATGTTAATATTTTATATTTTTTATGAGCAAAAATTATGAGATATTTAGAGAATACATATTTCAAATCAATAAAATTTATCAAAATTGGGGTTAAATAATTGCAATATTCAATATATGTATACAAATCTTTAGTCATGCTAATGTTCAGATTTTATATTTATTCATAGAGGGCGCTGCTAAAAACATAACATTTGGAAGGGTGATTTGAACTTTTTATATTTGAATTTTCAGATAGCGATATTCACTGGGATATTTATATATATGGAATACATGCTGAAATTATATTATGCTGAAATGAAATT
Organism: Epiperipatus broadwayi; assembly: GCA_028023455.1. Taxonomy (NCBI): domain Eukaryota; kingdom Metazoa; phylum Onychophora; class Udeonychophora; order Euonychophora; family Peripatidae; genus Epiperipatus; species Epiperipatus broadwayi. Next base: position 2,159,792 of record JAQFVV010000017.1, read on the forward strand.
ATGCTGAAGTATTCCATTATCTAACATTAAATATTGAATGTCTTTAGAAAAATTTTAAATTTTATTTAAACTTTCCAATTACATTCAACTGTCAGTTATAATATATAAGTTAGTATATAATGCAACATTTTGAGTGATATTACTCAATTGTCTTCATCACCTGTTGCTGGCCTAACCAGTGACAGTACTAGCGTGGGAATTAAACCTTGACCTTTAGATTTTGGAAATATTAAATTTTAAGGTAACGTTCTAACCGAGTTATTCTGCTGCTAATTTGACAATGGCAAATTTCTCCGTAAGTCAACCCAATGTGATAATATGTACAATGTCTGGAAGTCCCTAATTAATTTCACTTTTTAGGAAAAAGAAAAGAAATCAGGAGGATCCTAATAAAAAATATATATTTCTATTGACTGTTGCCATTGGCAGAATATTTCATTTGATAAGAGCATTGAATGTAAGTGGAATGTTTAAATAATGTAGTCAAGCGTTGATACCCGAGAGGTCAGCACAGCAGCCTTGCAAGCAAGCAGTTGGTTGCAGACGGTTGTTGTGGGTTTACCTCCCAGCCGATGCTATGACATATGGAAAAAAAAAGTTTAAATAATGTTTAAAATTTTTTTAAGACATTAAATAATTAATGTTAGATGATGGAAAAGTTCAACATATAATTACAGAATGCCACCATCATAAACTTTCATGAAAACAACCACATGGAAAATAAACCCATGGAATACATATGTTTGTAACTTGTAACAATATATATTGATTGAATTTTAAGGAGAATAATTTATTATTATTTTAAATTGAATTATTGAAGCAGAAAAGTTTTACTTTTTATATAACTATTATAACGTTGAAAATTTTGGTACACAATATCTTGAGGAAATGTAATATGGAAAATAGCTATTAGCAAAAATGTTATAAGAGATATGCTTAAAATCTGAATAAAGTTCACAATTTTTGCCTAGTGCACTTTTGACTAAGTTATATTAATCATAGTCATGGAATATGACAGAGGGAAGAATAAGAAGTTGTAGATTCTGGATAGATCTAAATAAGTTATAAAACAAATGAGATTAAAAAAATATTTTTTTTGTAAGAGATAGATTGTTCTTTATTTATACATAGGTCATTTTAATCTAAAATAGAGAATCTATATGTCACACAACAACTGATGTATTTTATGATAAATATAAAAAGCTGTGTGTGAAAAATAACTATGCCTATTTGATTGTTTGGCAAAAGTAACGTTTATTATTTTTTTAGAGAATTTATCATTTTAATTGGCATGCATAAGAATGTTTCAAATAAGGTAACATAAATGAAATAAAATGAATGACATCTTAATCTGTATCATGTTCAATGAATAACATCACATATATCTATGCATGAAATCATTGGTTAGGGGATTGGCGGTGGGTTTTTCAGATAGAGATATTTTAAATGCCTTCTCTTGTTAAGCATTTATCACAAACCTTATTGAGCAATTAGCAAAGCTCTTTGTTTATATTTTACAAGCTTAAAGAAGAAGTGTGGTCATGTGATATTTTACTCTATTTTTTACACTCTTTTCTGCACTATTTATTATTATTGCTATGAATATGAGGCAACTCACCATGAAAGCGCTAAGCTGCTATTATTTTTATCATCTTATAATTTGTACTCATTATAACTTCTCTTTCCAGCGCTTCACATGCTCCTAATTTTATTTTATTATTTTTTATTGATTATAATAACAATGCATCTTATTATTTTGTTTTCTACTAAGAGATAGGGCAGCTAGATATTTGTCAATGGGTAACCATATTAAGAATGGTAATTGAATTAAGTTAGTTACAGTCATCAAATATAATTCTACTTATTAGATTTATAAATATAATATTTTGGTTGGGTTAACATCATATTATTAATAATGTGAAATCAAAGAAAGTGATTTTATAAAAACATGGAATTATATCATCATCATTATCATCATCCTTTTTGACCATCATCAATCCACTGCAGGATGAAGGCCTCTCCAAGTTCAGTCCATTTTCTCCAATCTCTAGCCTTTCTTCTTCACATCACCACCATCCTATTTATTCATCTATCTCACATGTGGTCTTTTTCTAGGTCTTTTAAGTCTTTTGGCATTTAAGATTTCAACTGTCCATCTATTATCATCTTTTCTTAATTCTTTCAATGATGTCAGTAACACCTGTTTGTTTTCTCATCCATGTATCTCATTGTTGATCACTTCTTATTACTCATAGCATGCATCTCTCCATATCTCTTTGAGTGGTCTGAAATCTCTGTATAGCTTTTCTATTAAGTCTTTAAGTCTCAGATATTATATATATATATATATATGAAAAATAAAAACAAGTTAGTCACGTAACCTGCTATCACTTGTTATTTATGATCAATAGATGGCGTCTTTACCAAAACCGCCGAAACAAGTGTAAAATATTTTTACATAAACGCAAAAGGAGTCAGAATTAACTACCTCTTTCATTTTGCTCACCTCCAGATCAGCTGATTTCAAGCTGGTTTGCTTTCGTCAGTGGAAGGATAGAGCTATAGAAACTAGGTCTAAAGACTGACTCTCAAGCGCTTATGCAAAACGTTTATATCAGTTTGCAAGCGTGAATTTTTCAGACCGGTAAAGTCTTCAAACTCAGCCTAGCAAGCTAGATATCTATATGGGTCTGATCTCAGTTCAGTTTCACCACATAGTCAAAGTCTCTGCAATATATATCATTGCAAGAAAACTTTAAAGGTACATTTATGAAAAATAAAAACAAGTTAGTCACGTAACCTGCTATCACTTGTTATTTATGATCAATAGATGGCGTCTTTACCAAAACCGCTGAAACAAGTGTAAAATATAAACGTTTTGCATAAACGCTTGAGAGTCAGTCTTTAGACCTAGTTTCTATAGCTCTATCCTTCCACTGACGAAAGCAAACCAGCTTGAAATCAGCTGATCTGGGGGTGGGAAAATGAAAGAGGTAGTTAATTCTGACTCCTTTTGCGTTTATGTAAAAATATTTTACACTTGTTTCGGCGGTTTTGGTAAAGACGCCATCTATTGATCATAAATAACAAGTGATAGCAGGTTACATGACTAACTTGTTTTTATTTTTCATAAATGTACCTTTAAAGTTTTCTTGCAATGATATATATTGCAGAGACTTTGACTATGTGGTGAAACTGAACTGAGATCAGACCCATATAGATATCTAGCTTGCTAGGCTGAGTTTGAAGACTTTACCGGTCTGAAAAATTCACGCTTGCAAACTGATATAAACGTTTTGCATAAACGCTTGAGAGTCAGTCTTTAGACCTAGTTTCTATAGCTCTATCCTTCCACGGACGAAAGCAAACCAGCTTGAAATCAGCTGATCTGGAGGTGAGCAAAATGAAAGAGGTAGTTAATTCTGACTCCTTTTGCGTTTATGTAAAAATATTTTACACTTGTTTCGGCGGTTTTGGTAAAGACGCCATCTATTGATCATAAATAACAAGTGATAGCAGGTTACGTGACTAACTTGTTTTTATTTTTCATAAATGTACCTTTAAAGTTTTCTTGCAATGATATATATTGCAGAGACTTTGACTATGTGGTGAAACTGAACTGAGATCAGACCCATATAGATATCTAGCTTGCTAGGCTGAGTTTGAAGACTTTACCGGTCTGAAAAATTCACGCTTGCAAACTGATATAAACGTTTTGCATAAACGCTTGAGAGTCAGTCTTTAGACCTAGTTTCTATAGCTCTATCCTTCCACTGACGAAAGCAAACCAGCTTGAAATCAGCTGATCTGAAGAGCGTCGTGTAGGGAAAGAGGTAGTTAATTCTGACTCCTTTTGCGTTTATGTAAAAATATTTTACACTTGTTTCTTCGGTTTTGGTAAAGACGCCATCTATTGATCATAAATAACAAGTGATAGCAGGTTACATGACTAACTTGTTTTTATTTTTCATAAATGTACCTTTAAAGTTTTCTTGCAATGATATATATTGCAGAGACTTTGACTATGTGGTGAAACTGAACTGAGATCAGACCCATATAGATATCTAGCTTGCTAGGCTGAGTTTGAAGACTTTACCGGTCTGAAAAATTCACGCTTGCAAACTGATATAAACGTTTTGCATAAACGCTTGAGAGTCAGTCTTTAGACCTAGTTTCTATAGCTCTATCCTTCCACTGACGAAAGCAAACCAGCTTGAAATCAGCTGATCTGGAGGTGAGCAAAATGAAAGAGGTAGTTAATTCTGACTCCTTTTGCGTTTATGTAAAAATATTTTACACTTGTTTCAGCGGTTTTGGTAAAGACGCCATCTATTGATCATAAATAACAAGTGATAGCAGGTTACGTGACTAACTTGTTTTTATTTTTCATAAATGTACCTTTAAAGTTTTCTTGCAATGATATATATTGCAGAGACTTTGACTATGTGGTGAAACTGAACTGAGATCAGACCCATATAGATATCTAGCTTGCTAGGCTGAGTTTGAAGACTTTACCGGTCTGAAAAATTCACGCTTGCAAACTGATATAAACGTTTTGCATAAACGCTTGAGAGTCAGTCTTTAGACCTAGTTTCTATAGCTCTATCCTTCCACTGACGAAAGCAAACCAGCTTGAAATCAGCTGATCTGGAGGTGAGCAAAATGAAAGAGGTAGTTAATTCTGACTCCTTTTGCGTTTATGTAAAAATATTTTACACTTGTTTCGGCGGTTTTGGTAAAGACGCCATCTATTGATCATAAATAACAAGTGATAGCAGGTTACGTGACTAACTTGTTTTTATTTTTCATAAATGTACCTTTAAAGTTTTCTTGCAATGATATATATTGCAGAGACTTTGACTATGTGGTGAAACTGAACTGAGATCAGACCCATATAGATATCTAGCTTGCTAGGCTGAGTTTGAAGACTTTACCGGTCTGAAAAATTCACGCTTGCAAACTGATATAAACGTTTTGCATAAACGCTTGAGAGTCAGTCTTTAGACCTAGTTTCTATAGCTCTATCCTTCCACTGACGAAAGCAAACCAGCTTGAAATCAGCTGATCTGGGGGTGGGAAAATGAAAGAGGTAGTTAATTCTGACTCCTTTTGCGTTTATGTAAAAATATTTTACACTTGTTTCGGCGGTTTTGGTAAAGACGCCATCTATTGATCATAAATAACAAGTGATAGCAGGTTACGTGACTAACTTGTTTTTATTTTTCATAAATGTACCTTTAAAGTTTTCTTGCAATGATATATATTGCAGAGACTTTGACTATGTGGTGAAACTGAACTGAGATCAGACCCATATAGATATCTAGCTTGCTAGGCTGAGTTTGAAGACTTTACCGGTCTGAAAAATTCACGCTTGCAAACTGATATAAACGTTTTGCATAAACGCTTGAGAGTCAGTCTTTAGACCTAGTTTCTATAGCTCTATCCTTCCACTGACGAAAGCAAACCAGCTTGAAATCAGCTGATCTGGAGGTGAGCAAAATGAAAGAGGTAGTTAATTCTGACTCCTTTTGCGTTTATGTAAAAATATTTTACACTTGTTTCGGCGGTTTTGGTAAAGACGCCATCTATTGATCATAAATAACAAGTGATAGCAGGTTACGTGACTAACTTGTTTTTATTTTTCATAAATGTACCTTTAAAAGTTTTCTTGCAATGATATATATTGCAGAGACTTTGACTATGTGGTGAAACTGAACTGAGATCAGACCCATATAGATATCTAGCTTGCTAGGCTGAGTTTGAAGACTTTACCGGTCTGAAAAATTCACGCTTGCAAACTGATATAAACGTTTTGCATAAACGCTTGAGAGTCAGTCTTTAGACCTAGTTTCTATAGCTCTATCCTTCCACTGACGAAAGCAAACCAGCTTGAAATCAGCTGATCTGGAGGTGAGCAAAATGAAAGAGGTAGTTAATTCTGACTCCTTTTGCGTTTATGTAAAAATATTTTACACTTGTTTCGGCGGTTTTGGTAAAGACGCCATCTATTGATCATATATATATATAGTTAATAAAAAAATTAATTAAAGCGTTGTGAGTGTATTTGTTACTGTTCAATTTATGAAGTAAATAAACCAATAAAATATCATAATTCTATCACATGTCTCCACCTTATATGTATTCCTGTTTTAGCAGTAAATATTACTATTTTCCTGTCTCTATGCCACCTACTGGAAAGCTTTAGTAACTAATAGATGCCTGATGATAATATATAATAAATTTCTAGCCTATGTTGTCCTATTCAATATAGACTTGTTTCATGCTTATGCTGTTCATTAATGAGAAACTTTGGATTTCGGAACAATTATTTAGATAATAGGACTCATGATAGAATGGTGTCAAATAAATTTTCAACCTTCTCATAAAATCAAAGCAGGTGAATCTTAACTATTTATCTCCACATTTAAAATGTTGGATATATCAGCAGCTATATTACCCAGGATTCAGTGCAAAAAGCATAGAACATAGCTTTATAGTTAACTAAAAGGATAAAAGGTGGCTACTGTAGAGATATATTAAATACAAAAATCTAAATACAGTGCTCTCAGATCCCAGATTTTCACTGATAAAAACCATAAGCTAGAAAGTCATCTGGGAATATTATCAATAGGTACTAGATAGGGATTTTGATGCATTCACCTTCTAGCATCCATTGATTCTTGTGGCTTACCCTAGGTGGCAAGATTGTATAAAAAAATTTGCTACTGTAATAACAGATTGTGTAAGCATAAGAAATCATGGTCATGTGATGTTATAGTGGTTTAATATGTGAAGAAATTCAATACTCCTATTCGATAATAGGTTCTAATAAAAAATGATTCTGGGAATTTTGTAGACAATATCAATTAATATTCATTGGTTGCTCAGACATACATTAGATTGTCAGCAGCATAGTAACAGAATAAATGCTTGCATCTAAAATCTTATATTTTAGTTGGGTGTTAAACCAACAGTTTTTATACATGTTTATTTCATTTATCTTATGTTTTCAGCACGTCTACATAACATCTTGTAACTCAATTTTAACCCATTTTCCAATTTTTGATCTAGTTGAAACATTGCACACATTCAGATAACAATAATTTTAGCAAAAAATAGTAAAAAATTTAAATTTTTAATTTTATATGAAATGTTATCCAACTGCCGTTATTTGTAATTTAAAACTGAATGATTCATCGAAAATTAAATCAGATAACTTGTTAGATTTTTATACACTTTTATTTAACTTAAATTGTAATTATGTAAATAAATCTATTTTCTAGTTTTGTAAGATATAATTAAGACAATTTCTGAACATAAGCGCCCTCATGCGTTTATTTCTAAAAGCTGAAGAAAATTTTTTTTCTTTTTTTTTCATATGTCATAGCATCGGCCAGGATGCGAACCCACAATCGTCTGCAACCAACTGCTTGCTTGCTAGGCGGTTGCGATGACCTCTCGGCTAACAACGCTTGACATTTTCTACTTTTTGATGCATTTGGGTGAATAAAAACATTTCTTTAGATTTTTTATATTCATTTTCTTTTATTTTTGACAGTAATATAATTCTTTCATTACTATATAATTGTTAAGGGATTCAAACTCAGACTTTCACATGATCCTCAACTATCCATGCCATCTTATATTGCTGATCCACCTGATCACACACATGTTGAAAAGATAAATAGTCACCAATATATGTATTTCATGTCAAACCAGCTATTATCAGTTGGTTCAGATTACTATCTCCACACATATATACAATCCATGCATTCCATCGTTAGATTTTCAATGAAATGGATGGCTGAAGAGTTGTGGGTTGGATTAGTTTGAAGCCTGTCCATTAAAGTATGAAGATTGGCTATCTTATATAAAGCTGAACACTTATAGCATATATGTGTGGAGATGGTAATCTGGACCAACTGATGATTGCTGGTTTAGCATGAAATACGTTTATTGGTGATTATTTATCTTTTCAACGAGTGTGTGATCAGGTGGGTCAGCAATATGAGATGGCATGGAGAGTTGAGGGTCGTGTGAATGTCTGAGTTGGAATCCCTTATATATTACAGTATATATGTGAAGGTGTGTGTAAGCCTGTACAGTGTATTAAATTATATATAATTGTTAGTATAATATTATATACATTACCTATTTTAAAATGTGTTCAAATTTAAAGTGTTTCTTAGTACATGTAAAAACTTTCTTATTTAAATAATTTTATAATAGACAATATTTCCAAAAAATAACTAATAAATAAGAAAATTGCTATCTATCTATCTATCTATCTATCTATCTATCTATCTATCTATCTATCTATCTATCTATCTATCTATCTATCTATCTATCTATCTATCTATCTATCTATCCATCTATCTATCTATCTATCTATCTATCTATCTATCTATCTATCTATCTATCTATCTATCTATCTATCTATCTATCTATCTATCTGTCTGTCTGTCTTTCTATCTATCTATCTATCTATCTGTCTGTCTATCTGTCTGTCTGTCTATCTGTCTGTCTGTCTGTCTGTCTGTCTGTATGTCTGTCTGTCTATCTATCTATCTATCTATCTATCTATCTATCTATCTATCTATCTATCTATCTATCTATCTATCTATCTATCTATCTATCTATCTATCTATCTATCTATCTATCTATCTATCTATCTATCTATCTATCTATCTATCTATCTATCTATCTATCTATCTATCTATCTATCTATCTATCTATCTATCTATCTATCTATCTATCTATCTATCTATCTATCTATCTATCTATCTATATACAGTGAACAATGATAAAGATATGTATAAGAGATTGTGGTCTGGGCCAACTGATGAATACTGATTTAGCATGAAGTTTGCATCTGGAAATCATAGATGTTTTCCCCATATCTTTGATCACATGATTAGGATTAGATCCATCCACAACCTTGCATGAGAATCGTGTAATGAAAATTACACTATAGAAATATGATTCATTATTGGATAATCTTTAGTCTAATGAATGATTAATATAAATTATAAATAAGAAAATATGCATTTAGATAAAATCTTCATAATAATTTGCATTTTCTTTTTAAAAGTTGTACTTGTGTTTTTGATTGGCTAATCAAATATCTGGTTGTTTTAATATTGTTTATCAAAGAAATATAATTTAATTGCCTATATTCATTTTTGAACATCTGGACAGGAGTTTACACGTTGGTTTTTTAGATAATGGATATTGAATAGATATATACTAATTAAGGAATTGAAAAATTATTAAGCACCTAAAATTAATCTTATTGGAAAGAAAACATTTACTAGCTTTGGCTCATTTTAAACTTTGAAGCACATAAATATATAGATATACGTGTGATGATTGTTATTTTTTAAATAGAGGTTTTATTTTGAATAAAACTACTTTTTTTTTTCCATATGCCATAGCATCGGCCGGGACGCGAACCCACAACCGTCTGCAACCAACTACATGCTTGCAAGATGGCTGTGATGACCTCTCAGCTAAAAACTACTTTATTATGCCATATTCACAATTAATTTGTTTTATTTATATAAAAAAATATATATTGCAATAGGTGCCTTCCAATATTAGTAAAAGCCATTCTAACATTATGTCAAATATTAGATATTTATTTAAATTATATACAGGCTAGTTTTCATCATATTTTTATAGTTAGTTAAAATGAATATTAAGACATCATTAAGAAAAAGAGTAGTTTTGTATCAGAAAGTAGGTATTCTTTTTTCCCTACATTAGTGATCTTTTATCATGGTTTAAGTGAAACAGCCATTTATTACCACCATCATCAACTAATTATAGAATGGTCTGTCCTAGTTTAATCCATTTTTACAAGCAATAGTTTAATTCAGTTTTATGATCCATAGTTTAATCCAGTTTTTATGATCCATAGTTTAATCCAGTTTTATGATCCATTGTTTTAGTTTTTACAATCAATAGTTTAATCCAGTTTTATGATCCATAGTTCAATCCAGTTTTATGATCCATTGTTTTAGTTTTTACAATCAATAGTTTAATCCAGTTTTATGATCTATAGCTTAATCCAGTTTTATGATCCATAGTTTAATCCAGTTTTATGATCCATTGTTTTAGTTTTTACAATCAATAGTTTAATCCAGTTTTATGATCCATAGCTTAATCCAGTTTTATGATCCATAGTTTAATCTAGTTTTTATGATCCACAGTTTAATCCAGTTTTATGATCCATAGTTCAATCCAGTTTTATAATCAATAGTTTAATCCAATTTTATAATCCATAGTTTAATTCAGTTTTATAACCCATAGTTTAATACAGTTTTTATGATCCATAGTTTAATCTAGTTTTATGATCCATAATTTAATACAGTTTTTACAATCAATAGTTTAATCCATTTTTTATGATCCGTAGTTTAATTCAGAATTTTATGATCTATAGTATCTCTTCATATAAGTTTAGCATATTTTCTTACCTCATGCATCTATCTGTCATACATTCTCTTTTCTAAATATTTTAAAATTTATTGAGACCCAGTATAAGATCTCAGTTGTTCTAAAAACATGTTGAATTACATTACTGAATTTTTTTCAATGATGTCAATGTGCTTCTTTTCTCATTCACATATTTTTTTTTAATATCTATGTATGATTCATATATCATCATTGCATGTATTAAAGCTTCTGTATTTCTCTTCTTGAATGTGAGATATTTGACTGAAAGAACAAACAGATGCTATGTCATCAATGAAAGAAATAATGGACTGACATGGAGCTGTGCTGAACATATTGTGAGAAGAAATGATAATAGATGGATAATTGAATCTTAAATTGAATTCCCAAAAGATTATAAATGATCTAAAAAGAAATTACAAGTTGATAAAATAAAGAAGTTTAAATAATGCAAAGGAAAGAGGCTATGGATCAGAGAACTTGGATTTACCATGGAGAGATCTTCATTTTGCAGTGGATCAATGGTGATGATGATGAAATGACAGTTGTTATCAATGCAGATGACAATGATATGAGACCATGGTTTAATACTATATCCTGCATGAACAAATTGCATGAATTGAACACAAATAATTGTTTTCTTATGTTGTTAATAAATATTGCTCATTCATAACTATATTAAATAATATTTTTGTAGTATAATTTTCACTACCCCACTCTTATTCAAGGTAGGGGTCTGTTTTCTATGTGCTTTTAACACCTTGTGGATGGGTGTAATTAAAGATGTATGACATGTGGAAGATTGTGATCTGTTTTCTATGTGCTTTTAACACCTTGTGGATGGGTGTAATTAAAGATGTATGACATGTGGAAGATTGTGATCTGAGTTAACTGAAGAATGTTGATTCAGCATACAATGTGCATCTTGGGGTCACATCTTTTTCACATGTCTTTGGCCATATGTTTATGGTTATACCCTTCCAAAAGGTGTTAAAAGTGGATAGAAAACATCCCCTAACTTGGATGAGAGTGGTGTAGTAAAAATTACACTACAGAAATATTATTTATTCCAATTGTTCATTTAACTCTTCAATTGTTTTGATTTGGCTTATAAATGGAGTGCTTGATGTCATATGACATATGTGGCATCATATTTATAACTCAGTTCAGAAGCTTTTCATCTTAGCAAATGCTTTGGAGAATGATTTTTTTTTTTGTGACATGTTTTATGTTTCATCAATTACATTATTTGTTGTTGCACTCCTTGGTTATCTTGTTTTGGTATTTATCACCCCATGAAAAGTAAGAATTAAAGATTTATAAATTTATCATAAAGTGATAATTTCATTATTCTTTGTTTAATATTTACTTTTGCCAATTGGATAATCAGTCTTTTTTATGAAGATGGATTATCTTTACTCACAGTTTTAATATTTTTTATTCATCGATCATTTAATTTTTATTTTGATTGGATAACGTTTTTTTTTCCTAATGGAGTCGTTTTCACGTTCGTTTTCAAATAATTTAGTATCATAAATTCAAATCATTCATTTCACTTTCAACATGTTTAGTTTTTTACGCTTTCATAACCCTTTTAGAGATTTTATATTTCTAGATAACGATAACAAATATTTATTTTTCACTTTCAGAATTATTTCAAACTAAAATATATTGTTTATTTATTTCTTTATGTATATATTCAATTTGTTTTGATCTATAAATATTATTCTTTTATTAAAACTATTATTTTTATTTAATGATTAACTTAATAGGTAGCCATGAATATAGGAATCATCTTATTATGTTAGCCAAATTTTTAATAGGGTTTTGGGTTTTTAAATATATGGTATTAGTAACAAAGGTAATGCCATTTTTAGAAAATTTTCCACCTGCCTATCTATCTATCTATCTATCTATCTATCTATCTATCTATCTATCTATCTATCTATCTATCTATCTATCTATCTATCTATCTATCTATCTATCTATCTATCTATCTATCTATTGGTCTTCTGTATTTATTTATTCATCTATTTTCCTATGTGTCCATGGATTTATCTACCTATTTAACTATTGGTTTGTTTTCTGCTTCCTCTAACTTTATGTCCACCCATTTAACTATCTTCCTATTTAATTATTTATCTTCCTATCTATCTATTTGTTTGTCTGTCTGATTATATAGCTATCTATATGTATATATTACTACAGGGTCCTTGGATCCATTTATTTATTTACCAATCTATTTATCTAATTATCT